>PVLD010013664.1:15321-55283 GCA_004027595.1 Dinomys branickii | reverse complement strand
GGACTTTGTAGGCAAGTGGACAAAACTGGAGTCCATACTCATAAGTGAAATAAATCAGTGATACATGTGCAGGCAACGTATTGTATCACTGGTGTAAGAACCCGAGGGTGGGAATATAAACTAAGAGACATGAAGGAAATCTGTTCTAAAACAAAGAACAGATGGGATGAAGGAAAGTAGAAAAGAAAAAGACAAAAATTTATGTAGGTATATATGAACATGCATATATGCAGGAGGGCTAACATGGTTCTACTATTGTATTATATCACTTAATGCTAAGCAATAATCGATGACGGGTTATTTGATCAATCTTGTATGTCTGTATGCGTTATCCTGAACAGACACTTCGAAGATATCAATATGTAAAGCAGCAACTATTGGTGTTTTGTTGTTGTTGTTGTTGTTGTTTTTGCTGTTGTTGATGTTTGCCTGTTTTGTTTTTTGTCTTTGGATTTTTGGTCTTTGTGTTTTTTCTGTTGTTGAGAGGATTAATTATCTGACTAAATTTGCATGTCTGTATATGGGCTTATATATTTACACTTCGAAGATATCAATGGATAAAGCAATAACCACTGTTGAGATCATATCACCTTGTCTATAGATTAGTTGTGATTGTACTATTTTTTATGCTAATTGGTGTCTGTTTGTCAATATATTTTTGTACTTGTATTTTTTTAAAATAAAAAAAGGGGCTGCTCTAAGTGTACTTTCTGCTCACAACATTTTTTCCAAGCCTCCCCCAAATATGTTTTCAGACTAATACAAACAAACCTAATCAAATTAGGTCAATCTATCAACAGGTCCTCTCAGGGGCTAATTTCTCAAATTATCAGGAGGATTATAACTGACGGGAAGCCTGGGTTTCACTGCTTTTAAGAAGAGAACGGCTCTCTCCATACTTTTATCCCTTGTGCTGGCTGAGGAGTGGACACAGAGGGAGGAGTAGAGAGGGAAGTTAAGGGCGGCGGGCGACAGAACCATCTGTTCTCCCAGCGGCCTCACAGAGAGGAAGGCCCTGCCCTACCACAGACACCTGTGTCCTTGTGGGCTCTTTGCTCAGAGACGGTAGAGTCTCATCATCTTTCATTCGCTGAGTTTTAAGGTTTCTTTGTAGAAAGCAAATTGGTGGTCATCTGAGGGTCCCCTGTGTCCCCTTTCAGTTGTGTGGAGTCACTCATTTCTCATGACTTTGTCTCCCTGTGAGAAGTGAGCATCTCGTGTGCGCTCTGCTACTGCTCCTCACCAGCCTAAGTCTTCATCTCGCATCACGCACCACTACAGGAGCTTGAGGTAAACTATATACTGTCCATCTTCCCCTTTGTCCTTCTAAATTTCAAACCCCACTTCTAAAATTGCAAGAACCCCCCTTGCAATCAGCAAACAGTAACTGAGACAAACCAAACGTTCTTGGCATTAGAATCTTCTACCTATTATGAATTTATAAAAGTCCTCCTGAGCATTTAAAAGGAAAAGGACATGACTAATTATTCACAGCACAGTCCTCTTAAAGACAGGACGTTGGCTCAGAGATGTTAATAAAAGAATAAATAGTAAAGCAGGTTTTAGAACTTGAAGAAGTGTAAAACACAAACTTCTGAATATTATCAAACATAGTTGTGTAAAAAAACATACCCCACATATGGAATTTTCAACTTCTAACTTCTGCAGCATCAGGCTGCATAAGTTCTCTGGTTCTAATGCTGTTTCCTTGACAAATGTGGGCATACAGGGAGGATCAGGATGAGCTGTGAGTCTGCTCTCCCTGTCAACATGGCTGGTTGCTCAATTGCACTTGTATTACCTCACTATCCCTCGTTCTTCTTGCATCCAGTGTGGCAGGAGGTGATGAGTCAAAGCATTCAGGGGCCTCTAAAAGTCTCCCACACCATGTCCGTGCATTGCTGTCAGTCTCCACCAGAGCATGCGTGTCCGTGCTCCTTCTGGAACTTCCCTCACTCTCTAACCTCACGTGCCCCAACCCAGAGGACAAGCCCTGCTCATGTCACTCAGAGACAGAACACGCATGTGCAGCAGCTGGGCCCCAGAGCTCACTGCACTCACCGCACCTCCTTCCTTATCTCCCTCTGTCCTTACCAGGGATCCAGAGCAGTAACAGCCTAAGGAGCTAAGTAGGGTCCCTCATTTTGAGAAAGTCAAATGAATAGTCTTAAGAAATACAGCAACATTATAACAAGATTATAACTGAGCTTTTATTTCAAACTCTCAGGGGAAGTCCTCCCTAGTGAGCACTATGCAAATCCCCTGGTGGGTGTAACAGTGTGTGAAGAGGCAAAGGGATGTGATAGCTGTCTGGTGAGCAAAGTGACGAAAGTACCTTGCTCTCCTCTCCACCCTACTCAAGTCCACCCCTTTGGCAAGAAGATGCTACAGTTTCCTGCCACCTTGAGGTTTGTGACACTACACTTCTTGTACACTGAGCTGAGACTAGAAGTACATAGTTCCAACAAAAACCACGCTTTTCCTGATCCTATCCAAGGCCTCTGTACATTTACAAGAATAAACACATCTAAGCTTGTTTCATGCCTTTAGCAATTGTCACAGTTGCATGGAGTGGGAGTCTGGAGCACGGAATCAGACTGAGTGACAGTAGTGCTGCAGCACGTGGCGTGGGTTGGGACACAGGGGAGGCGGCTCCCATGTCTGAGCTGCTCTGCTACGTGAGGCTGTGTCGCTTAATGTGGACCTGCTGATGTGGGAGCAGACCCAGCTGGCCTGTTCGTGACTTCTCTTGTTGTAGGCGGTGGTTATAGCAATGTCTCTGTCCTCTGTCCGTCTCTATCTCCATCTCGGCCTCTGTGTCTCTGGCATTCTCTCTTCCCGACAAATTCCATGAGGATGCATGTGTGACAGCAGAGAGTAAAACTCAAGCACTATTATGTGCTTTGCTCTTCTAGTTGAAGACGGGCCCCATTTCTCTGTGAGATGAGTTTACTCAGGTGCTGCACAGGCCCCTCCATCAGGGTGGAATTGTCATGGGCTGGCACAGCTGCCACTCTGGTTTTCAGGATTTGTTAATTACACTGGGTTCTTAATTTGATGTATATATTGATATCAATTTATACATATTCATACTGGGGATTAAACCCAGGGCATCACACATGCCATACTAGCAGTCTACAATGAACACTCCAAAGCTCCTACATTTTAAAATATAGTTTACATTTTCTTTGTTTTATATTTTCCTCTGTCTACAACCATGAAGATAATTATATATAACATATATATTTATGTGTGCTTTTACTTCTGTGTAACCTACATAATGGAACAATTGTATATTTCTGAAGTCAACAAAATATGAATTTTCACGATATATTAAATTATTATAATGCCAAACCTTGCTTTAATTATCAGCCTCTCCTCTACTCTGCTTTATATTTTTTGCATGTATAATATTGTTATCTCATGTAGATTCTTCTGTCTTGGGTGTCAGCTCATTTCATGTCTGTGGCTCTGGACACAAAAACCCTGGGACTGAGTGTACCATGGCAGGAGGAGGGGCTTCTTCTGATGGAGCGTAAGGTTAAGGTTTGGTTAGGATCCACAATGTTCAGCTGCCAATAAATGTTTTTTGTACTTTTATGTGAGATGCATCAGCCTGGTACTACAAAAGATAGAAAAAATTATCTGTAATTTGAAATTTTCTACTTTATGTGAGGTCTTAGGACAATCAACAAAAAGGTTTACTAGTAAAAGTAGTCTGTATCACAGTCAATCTACATGAGGCATTTTGATTCAAAACCTAGAAGCACAAGATTCTAAACACAGATTGAAATATTCTTTCTGAGATGTTCTGTTGTACTTACAGGAAGTTCTCATTTTTAATTGTTCAGCTCCCCATTTCTATTTTTGCTCTTCTTAGCTTATTTCTTGCAGCAATTCTTTCTCATCTTACAAGTATTCTCCCTGTGCTCCTCAGCCTTTCCACTCCTTTTTTGGAATGACTGTGTATCCAGCAAGAAAGAAGATACACCCTGGTTTCTAAAGTGTAGAACAGCAAATTGACAGAGTATAATGACCATCTCTAACACATCTTAGATTTACTTCCTCACATGCTGATATATTTTAACTCCTCTAGTTGTTCAATCGCTGAAATGCGTTCTTCTTATCACAGAGGTTAATGTGTGAGATGCTTGGGAAAGCAGCCTGGAAAGACCATAAGGGCTAAAACTTAGAATTACCACATAAGCCAGCAACTGCACTCCCAGGTTTGTACTCCTACAAGTAAAGAGGTTTGTCCGTACAACTTGTACTTGTACAGTGTATATAGCTGAATGCACCACAGAGCTAAAATTGGCAGCTGTCCAAATAATGATCAGCTGATGACTGAGAAAAGGAAACATGGACTCGAACCATCTGTTGGAGACCTCTACAAAGTGGCCCTGAGCTGAACTAAATATTAATCAATTGGCTTTCCATATTTACTTGTGAGTTTTCTGAAGCATTGGCACCTTGTCTGAAGATAGGCAGTGGACTCATAGTGAGTAATCTCTGTGAGTCCCTGCTCAACCTGAGGCCTGTATTGGCCTGTGAAGCTGTGACTCCTCAAAGGCCTAGATAAGGCCACAGCTGAGGACCTTTGACTCCAACCACAGTTAACTACAAGTAGACAGCTGCTGCAGGCTCCACACTACTATTGTAAATACCAAATTAAAGATAAGGTAGTTGTCCTGATTGACATAATTTTCTACTTGGGAAAATTCTGTCAAGATCCTAAGAGATTCCCACATTTTGTTACGTATCCTCCTCCCTTGTTTGAAAACCAAGTAAGTACGGGTTACCCAGAGAATATCAAAGCCATAAGAAAGTGAGACCCTTCTGGAGACTTGAATACATTTCAGTTGTCTCATTTGTTTAAGCCTTTGCAGTCCACACAGTTGGGAGATTGTGGGCCTGATCAGCCCACAACAACTAACGGTTATTTAACTGATAACAGTCTTTGACCATGTAAAGAAAGTACATACACCTAGGTGCTGTGACCCAGATGAGCCATGTGAAAGAAATAGTCACAAACCACCACACTCAGACAAATTTATTTTTATGTAGTATTTATAATAGATAAGACTATAAAATCAGAAGATTTTTTTGTACCTGTATAGGGCTGAGGTGGATTCTGGGAAAATGGAGACTGACTGCTAATACATACTGGTTTCTGCAGGTGTGATGAAAACATTCCAAGTTGATCCCTGGGATGATTGTGCAATTCTTTAAATATTCTAAAAACTACTGAATCATACAATTTAAATTGATGAGCTACATGGCCCATGAATTATACTAAAGATGTTAACTAGGACTTTAACACTTGAAGAACAAAGAGACCTTGGGCAAGGAAGAACAAGAATGTATACCAATGAGGTGCTTGTTGACTGGGTCTGGGACCCATTGCTCTGAGATGTCCTTGGTGCATAATCACTGACCCATCTTTTGAGTTATTAAAGAACAGCTTTGGCCTGATCTGCGATCCCAACATTTTCCACTGATGCTCTTCGACAAAGTGAAAGGCCAAAGTGAAAGGCCGTGAGTGACTTCCAGGCTCTGTCGAAGTTTATTCATCTCATCCCTGCTGAGTGGGGTGGTGAGAATGAAAAGGTGGACGGGATTTTTTGCTGTTGTTTCAACTTTTGGGGAGTGAAACTGTCAATGTCTTCAACATATTTCTAGATATAAAAAAGACTTTGAGGAAAATTGTCCTTATTCTGTGAATAGGACATGATTTGTTTCTTTTCTTTAGATGGAAAGGGAACCACTGCTACAGTACAATGTACTTGGAATAGCTTGGAATTCAAATACATTCCAGGACGAAAAAGGCCAAGACGGCTCAGGCATCTCTGAGGTCACTCAGAAAGGATGAACTTGCAAACAGGCAGACTATTTACATGACATGCATACATTTTAGTGACATGACATACAAACCTATATTATTTTATCATTATTATTATTACTATATGTAATTTGGTGAAATAAAAATTTGGTAGGGTAAATCTCACATATGTATAGAGTAGCTCATTTCCTTGGTTGTTGTATTACTTCATTGTACTTGACATAAAATATATAACTCATATGAGTCTGTTTTAATATGAACAGCAGGGAAATTGTTCCTGAACATGGCTATGCAACTGATTCGAAGGAAAGTCCAGCATTCAGTTGAAACCTTATCAGCAAGGTACTTTCAGAATCATACAATTTTCAGATTGAGGCAAAAATGTTAGGATTTAGAAGATACCACAGCAGCTGTCCATAAAGGAAACAGCTGGTATGAGCAAAATAGTGACCATGCTCTCAGGGAGGTTTTTGTTTCACACTGAATCACTGTGGGAACCCACTATAATACTGGTAACAGTAATAAGTTGCAACATCTTCAGGCTCCAGGCCGCTGATGGTGAGAGTGAAGTCTGTCCCTGACCCGCTGCCACTGAACCGGCTTGGGATGCCAGAGGCCCTGCTAGAGGCATGATAGATGAGGAGCCTGGGAGCCTGCCCAGGTTTCTCCTGGTACCAGGCTAGGTAGTTGCTAATACCCTGACTGGCCTTGCATCTCAGAGTGGCTGTTTCTCCTGGAGACACAGCCAGGGAGGCTGGAGACTGGGTCAACAAGGCTTCTCCAGTGGAATCTGAGATTGAAAAATAAAACAGAAATGTCACCAGTGAAATCTACATCATACCACTTGCCTTCTCAGTAGAGGTCAAGTCATTCATCTCGTTGAACTTTAATGATTGTGCTTATTGAACAGAGTTGCTAATACTGAACACAGGAGCCAACATTCAGTTTTCACAAACATGCAAAACATTCCCACATGGCCCTCACCTTGGACCCAGAGGAACAGGAGACAGAGGAGTCGAGGCAGAGCTTCCATGGTGCACGCTAGGTCCTCCCTGGTGCAGACCTTCCCCGGAGCTCTGGCTCAGGCCAATATATGGGCTCTAAATAGCAGTGGGTGTGGGGAGGAGCATGCAAAGCAGCAAGAGCCTGAGGAGCTCAGCTTGCAGCTGCACAGACACTGGCCTCTTCACTTCCACACTTGAGCAAGCCACGCCCAGGTGGTCAGAAGGCCCTTGGCTCAGCCTGAACATAGCATTTCTCCTCTGGGTCACAGAATTTGGTATTCTTGTCTTCCTGTCTTTCCAGACCTCTAGACTCAGCCAGATGGTGCTCAGTACAAACCAAAGAATAACAAGATAGAAACATACAAGGTTGTTTCTGTCCACCTGTAATGTGTCTCATCATCTCCCTACATACATAATTATGTCGGGTTGAAGTAAGGCTTTATATGAAATTTGTCTTCCAGACAGTCTTCTCTTCTGCAGTTTTGCAGTCTTTCCAGGGTCCTTAGTGCAGCCTTAACTCCTCTGAGAATTTGCAAAAGGGCAACGATCATTTAGGATCAGTAGTTCAGGTCAGTGGACAACCACAGCCTCACGGATGAGCAGCACTGGGTCTCTCTCTCCTCTGCATACTGAGACCATTCGCTGCAATCAGAAATAGAACTTTCTGTGCAGGCAGCAAACTATTTCTTGGGTGATTCTCCATATGATTTTATTACAATGCATCAGTCAAACCAAACTCTGGTCTTTCGCATTAGTGATCTTAGAAAACTCTGTTTACACTTATAATAAAGTTTCTAAAAACTCATCCTCACCAATAAAATTTGAGTATTTTCTCCTTCAGAAAAGGAAAAATAAAGGCATGTCCACTGTCTTGGTTACTTTTTTCTCGTTGCTGAGACAAAATACCCAACACCCAAATTGAAGGAAGGAAAGGTTTATTTAGCTTACAGTTTGTGGAGGTTTCAGTCCTTACTTGGCTGGTTCTGAAGCAGAATGGCACATGGCAGAGGGCAAACTGTTCACGGCAGCTGAGCAGAGCAAAAACTGCAAGCAAAACAGAGGAATGGCTGCAAGCAGCCTCCTTTTCTCCCCTACATTGTAAACAGTCTACACCTTCCCAGGGGACGTGTACCTCTCACATAACCTCCATGCCCTCTTCCACAGGCTCAGGATGTTTACAAAGCACTCTGGCTTCCTCCTGAATCACACAGTTAACCTTTAAAGCTTTCCAAATTAACATAAACAACATCTCACAAGGGTAAGGGCGTATCCTGTTTACCCCAAGATTTACAACTGTTGAGTTACTTAGTTAAACCTCTAGACTCCCTAAGTTGACACAATGTATCAACCATAACACTCCACCCCTTGTCAACTTGACAACCAGACACATTTCACCAGTTTTCAGATACAAGGACATGCTTATATTAGAACCGTAACATTTTCCCCCCATACAAATGAAAATTAAACACTTACAACATTTAAAGGCACAAAATAAATATTACCATTCCAAAAGGCACCAACAGGGTAATACAGAGCACTGGGACCAAAGCAAGTCCAAAATCCAGCAGGGCTAACATTATGTCCTATAATTCCACATGCAGCATCTCAAGCAACTTGTGGCACATTGTAAGCTCCAAAGGGCTTGTGTGAATCCACCCCTATGGCATTTCTGGTGATTACAGCCTCCACAGCTTCTCTCTTAGGTCTGCTTTGCTGCCCAGTTGCAGCTTTTTCCAGATGATCCACGCTCCTGTCTTTTCTAAACTTTTGAGGACTCCAGGGCACCTTCTGCTTCACATTCACAGCCTCATATATTGCCCTCTCCGGGGCACACTGCCTGGCCTCCCAGGCCTTCTGAAATCTGGGTGGAAGCCTCTTTAAGCTCAGAACTCTTGCATTTTCCTTGCATCTAAAGCCAAGGCCATGTGGATGATGCTAAGGTCTGCTGCCACCTGGAGCAGTAGCCAAACTCCTCTCTCTTGGCCATACAGGTCGAGTGCCTGGATTGCTGGGTACACTGAATCCAATTTTGAGGAGCAAATTTTCTATGTCATCTCCATTCTGGAACCTGGTGTGGCCGCCGCCACCATTCTGGAACATGGCACTCTTTGGCTTCCTTCTCAAGGCAAGGTCTTTCACCTTTGCAGTTTTGAGGCTGCAAAGGGTAGAGATTTGCTGCTTGTGATGCCCTCAGGCCATCTATTTCATTCTCTTGTTCCTTCTCAGCAATAGAGATCTTCTCAGCCTTATCTTTGCAATCCACAGCTTTACTGGAGTTTCCTTTCTGGCCAAATGCACAACATTTTAAATCATCCTGCTGGGCTCTTTGTTCTTGATTCTCAGTATAGATCTGGCTAAAAAGCTGCCAACAATAGCCATGCCACTGCCCCAATATTCCACTGCCTTGAAATTTCTTTTGCCAGATTAATCAGTTCGCTGCTGCCCTTAATCTCAGTCTTAGGCAAAATCTCTGGACACGAGCAAAATGCAGACAAACTTTCTGCCAAGCCATAACATACATCATCTGGATTCCAACAACCAATGCAGTCCTTCCCATCAGAAACCTTCCATGGGCTGGGGATATAGCTCAGTGGAATAAGCGCTTCCCTAGCAAGCGCAGGGTCCTGAGTTCGATCCCCAGTACCGCAAAAAAAAAAAAAAAAAAGAAAGAAACCTTCCAAACCCAGCCTTTACTGGCAGGATTTCTAACAGCCTTCTGCTCTGCCGAGCTCCGACCAGAATCTCCCACACAGAACAGCTGAAGGCATTCTAGTGCTTCTCTTTCAGGCGACATCTCTGAACTTTTATCACTTTTATTCAAAATTATACTGAAGGTGCGAGGAAATACAAAAAAAGACAAAGTAATAAAATTCACAGATTGAAAGTAAAAAGGGATATCTTCATATGCTTGCAACATTTTTACTTAAATTCCTAAAGACAGAACCAAAAAACCATTGGAAAATTAATTTCATAACAGCTCTGTGGTCACTGGCAATACTCACTCTGTCTTGTAAATTATAAAACATTGAGATAGAGGTTTTTTCCCACATTTATCAAGTAGCAAACTTGATATTATTGAAGTTTAAGTTTTTCAAAAGAGGTATGGATACACAAATGCATTTCATGCAGTGAAATCCAGTCAAGCCACAAATGACTTATGTCTGATGGACTCAGAAACTTCGTAGAGGATAAAAGTATGTAATGTAGCAACCAGTGTTAATTCCTATCATTGTGTTTTGAGGTCCTGTATCATTTTTGTTGTTTTAGTGTTGTTCTGATTTATGCCTTCATTGTTGTTTTGTTAACTTCTTAAATCTTTAAAATAAAAAATGCATTGATGAGCAGTTTCTAGAATATACAAGAAAAATCAAAGTCACCAAAGATAGGTACAAAAATTTTAAGGAACAAAGTAGAACACGAGGGCTGGGGATACAGCCCAGTGGCACAGCATGCGTCTGAGTTTGATTTCTGGTACCAAAAAAAAATTATGAATAAAATTGTATTGTAAGACTTTTATAGGGAATTGGGATATAGCTCAATAGTACAGCATAAAACCCTGTGTTCGTCCCCCAGTATTGCAAAAGTGAGAGCAAGATTATCGAAGGACTTCAGTAAGACACTGCTGTGCACCATAGGAACAAAGATAAATAAACTGAATAAGCAAAAAGAGTTCAGGAAAAAAAGAGCTACATACACACATTTCTACTAAGATAGTAAGGTTAGTTATACGTTCATGTGCCATTTTTTTTTCAATAAATGGTGAGAGCCATGGGAATGAAAATGAAATTAAGTACATATTGGAAAAATTTTGATTCATATGGGTTCAGATAAAAGTGTGAATTAATAGAATATCGTAGCCTACAGGTATGAGTTGGGAAGCTTCGGCAGAAAGCCCAAGAGGGTAACTTCAGGCCTTAAAACTGGGCAAACATTTGTACAGGACACAAACATGCACACACAGTCACCGGAGAGAAGCATTGGTAAGTCAGACTCCACTAAAAGTTGTGAAAGATATTACAGAAGACACAAATAAATGGCAAGACATCCCATGTTCCTGCACTGGAGGAACACTGCTAAAATGTTCATACCTCCAAAAGTGACCTACAGAGCCAGTGGTATCTCTATAAAGATTACACTGGGAAACTCCAGTGGAATAACAAATTAACCTCAATAAGTAAACTTTTTCCAGCCCTTTATTTAAACCAATCTCCTCTGCACCGCATGGATGCATCAAACTCAGGTCTATCAGTTGTCACTATACATTAGAATTTCCTCCTCTAGGATTTCGTACAAGAGAAATTATCCGGCTTCTTTCCCCTAGTGGCTTCCTACTTGTACACAGCATAGTTTTTTCAGGCCAATTCATGCTGTCCAAGTACCAATAATGTGATCTCCTTTATTTCTGAGCATTATCTAATGGATGGTGATGGCATAATTTACTGCTTCATGCCCTGCTGAGGATTTAGGTGGTTTTCACTTCAGGCTATTATGAACAAAGCTAGTTCAAATAGTCTTACGCAAGGTGTTGAGTGAACAGGTGTGTTCACGCACATTAGTGAAAGGCCTGAAAGCTCTACTGTTGAGAGTGACATGATGACAAGAAGTCTTTAAGATTTTGCCAAGCTGTTCTCCTGGTAAGCCAGATGGTCATCATTTCCACCAGGAATCATTGAAAGGTGTTCACACTATTTGCTTTTTAAGATCTTGTTTAATTGATGTGAGCATAGTAGTAACTAGATGAGGTAGAGGTCATTAAGGCATTTGTTAATTACCATTTTTCTGTGTTTGTCATGTTTTAGAGAACTAAGAGCTAATATTAATTATAACATTCTTTTGAAAAGGCAAAAATTAGTAAAGAGAAAACGAGAGTAGGGATAACGAAAACATGTCGTTAGCGAAATGAGGAAGTAGGGAATGGGCTATACAGAGGGAAATCTATTGCTGAAACTGAGATCTTTCTGGGAAAATATTAGTATGATTCTTGAAGACTGTGTTCCTACAATGACTACAGCCTCCTCCGTTGCCACCATTTTGACTGGAAAACTAAACAGCATGCTAGTGGCCCTGTGTTAACCACGCCGCATCCTGCTCTCTTCCGAAAGAATTAACTCTATTTCTCACACTGGGCGGAAATGCTGCCTTTGTGGAAAGTGTGCAAGTGCCACGGTCCTAAAAATCACACATCCAGATTTAAAAATAAGGACAGAGGATACTTTTCCAATGTGCAATGAAACCACTTCTTGTTTCTTCACTTCTCAGAAAACAGAACAAGAGCAAAGGGCACTTCCCTGACTGGTAAAGGAGGACACTGTGCTGTGGTCAGGACAACAGTGGATGGATCTGAGTGATATAAAAAGTTCCATCTGTAAATCCAGCCGACTGTATGGGCCTCAGAATTTATATCCAGAGTGTATCAATCAAATCAACTGGAAAGAAAAAAAACTTTAAAAATTCCTCTGCATGTTTTCAGATTACAATAGACTGTTAACATTGCCCAAGTAATCTGTGCCCTTGTGGTGACATCGGAGACACAACGAATACTACAAAAGCCCTGGAATATCGCACAGTAACGTATCTCACATCTTTACTAAGCTGGGACATTGGAGGTAAAAATAGATGCTATAAAGTGAGTCTCGCAGTAGCAGAATGTGTTATTCACTATTATTTATTTCTGTGTTCCACAGCGGTATAGTTTGAGATTAGCTTTTGAAAATCTTCCACACTGTAAGGTCCAAGATTTGATTTTTCCAGAAAAGGGAAAACTATAGGCATGGTAAGACATGGCTGACTTATAGAAATTGCAGGAAAACGAAGATGCACAAGTAGAAAAAATAGGTATTTAGGGCAGTGAAACCACATTGTGTCATGTTGGATGCATGTTGGATACATGTCATTGTACATGTGTTTTCTGGTGAAATGTTCAAGAGCAAATACCAACCTTAGTGTGAACTATGGATCTTGACTGACTTCAACAGACTTGCACTTTATTGTGATGATATACTGTGTAGATGTAGGGGCAGGGGTGTGAAAGACACCTCTGCACTTTAAATTTTTTTGTGACTATACATATCTAAAAGTGATGAAAATCTTTAAAAACTATTGCTTGGATTCAATAAAAGAGCTTCTCTGCTGCCATGTGAATACAAAATGATGCCACAATCTACATGACTCCAGGGTCATTTGGACTGGTGTCCTTCATTAAAGCAGGACTGAGAAATCAAAAAAGTTATGGAATAGAGGAGCTTTCTTGAACCCTTCCCCAAATCCTCCCAGTGACCTTCAAAGCCTGGATGCATCTGAAGAACTTGCTCTGCTGTTGGAGACACCAAGAGGGAAGCTGGGGCGGCCCAGCCTCACACTTCTGCTTCCCCGGGAGATTATGTCACGGCTTGTATCACTGTGGGAGGATACACATCATATTGCTGACAGTAATAAGTTGCCACATCTCCAGGCTGCAGGCCGCTGATGGTGAGAGTGTAGTCCGTCCCAGACCCACTGCCGCTGAACCTCGATGGGATCCCAGATTCCAAATTGCTTGCATAATAGATCAGGCATTTAGGAGCTTGCCCTGGTTTCTGCTGATGCCAGTTTAAGTATTTGTTAACACCCTGACTGGCCCCGCGGGAGATGGTGACTCTGTCTCCTACAGATGCGGATAAGGATGGAGCCTGTGTCAGCTGGATGTCACACCTGGCACCTGAGATGGGAAACATAACAATAGCATCACAGTTATTCATGATGAAACAGCGCCTCCCTGTAATGTCAGGCAAGTCTGGTCAACTAAGCTGCGTAAGTTCCTGGTGCCGTCCTTCTTTACCTGGCACCCAAAGCAGTAGGAGACCCAGAAACTGAGCGGGGACCCTCATGTCCAGGTAGTATACTGGCTGGGACTCCCTCCTGCACAGGAGGAGACCAGGAGCCTATTAAGAAGTCCCCAAGCAGCTGGCTGTGCTCTTGGGATATGCAAATTAGCAGGGCTGAGAGGGGTGTGGCCCAGCTGTAGGGCAGCCTCAGCTCAGCACAGGCTCAGTGTTCTCTGGGGTCCCTGTCCACACCAGGGCAGCACAGATCTCATGCGAATATGTTTCTCCATTGGACCACTGGAGCCAATCAGGCTGCTCTCCCATGAGGACAGTGAACTTGTTCTCACGCCTCAGCACAGACTTTACTTGAGGACCACAGTCCTGTGTTATGATCCCTTTGAGCAGGAGGAATTAAGCGAAACAAATGGGCTGTCTCAGGCTCAGGGTATAAAATGAGAAGTAGAGACATGAGGAGAGTAGAATTAATAAACTCCTTGAATGTGTGGGTTCTGTTACTCGTTACCACAGCATGACTCAGAGGGCGGGGCAGGCCCTACTCCATCGTGCTCTCTCGCCCCAGGCTTCCCCACACAGACACAGGCACACAGGGTTCTGTCTGTCTTCCACCAAAGGCGGTTCTAAGGGCCAGGCAGGTTTTTCCTCTTTGTCTTTTCAGGATAAGTTAGAATTATTTCAGAAGAAATGAAAGAAACGGATGTATTTAAAACTATAAACGGAAGTCTGGGTGTTTGAATAAGGATGGAGCAGCAGCTTGGACACAGTAGAAAGGACCCAAATGCTTTCTTACTGCCCTGGCAATCTCAGCACATGGACTTTTCAGGTCGGGCCTGAGGCCTCATGATCTCAAGAGGGCTGCGGTGTGTCTGTGCCTCAAGGACTCTCAAAACAGTTTCTGGAAGAAATCCAAGCAAAACTTTTCACCTCCTCCTCCCATTTGAGCTGCATGAAAATCCTTCCGTCCTCATTCCTCTTACATCTCACTTCTGAGATGGTCACACGAGCCTCCCAATCCCGGCTCCATCCTGGGCTGGAAGAGTATCATCTTGCACAGCAGCTCTGAGCTGCTGCTGAATAAACTCAAGAAAACAGAAATAACTGCTGGGAAAGTGATCAAATTTTTTTTTTGCAGTACTGGGGATCGAACTCAGGACCCTGCGCTTGCTACGCAAGCGCTTATTCCACTGAGCTATATCCCCAGCCCCAAAGTGATCAATTTTTAACAGGGCCTTTAAAAATGAATAACCATGTGCTTCTAACTACTGGATGGAGGACAGAGATCTGAAGAAAAACTGTATCTGCTATTTTAGAAACAAGCAGGACTCTAGTGACAGAGAAAGAAAATCCTTGTCCAGGTGCTAAGGGTGGTTGCAGAAACTGAAGAGCCGTGGGCAGTGAATTTGGGGTCTTAATAGATTTTGAAGCACTGGAATGAATGGTAGTGGTTTGGAACAGGGACCTGAACCCAGGCTGAGGTCAGGCCTGCAGTGCTGAGAGCTGCTATTCTGTGCCCCAGGCTGTCAGGGAAGCAGCTGCCCCCCTGACCCATAGGGCTGAGGACTTGCAAGACCCAAGACTCTGCCCATGGCACCACTTGGCAGGACAACCAATGAAAGAAACTCCTCAACACTCTGCGTGCTGACCAAGCTAAGACCTCTAAGAAGAGCGACACCGTGCAAAACTAGGACCACAGAGCTGCCCTGGTTCTGTGAGCTGAGCTTCTCCTGAGAGAGAACCTGAGCAGTGGATCTCACTGCTCTTGAGGTGCAGAGTCCAAGAGGAGGATCAGCAAATATCCCCATCCCAGAGTTGGACCAAATCAGCTTCTGATCAGCTTAGAAAGATGAAGAGCATGTGTTACGCAAGTGAATAGTTAAACTGCCTATTTTCTGTGTGCATGTAATACCTTAACTCTTAATGTAGTGATAAACAATTATAATAATTGTAATTTTGTTTGGCATATTATTTTAAATTCTCACAAATTGAAAATGAACAGTGAAACCTTGGAGTCAGCACATTACCTCCCAGTCCTTCTCCACTGCAGAGCCTGAGCAGCACTAAGCTCCGGCCCACCCTCAGCCCCTGTGGACCGAGAAGTGACCCGGGCTCACTGCTGAGAGCTCTGCAGAACAGAAGGGCACAGGTCTGCAGTCACAGCCCCTCTCCCCGCCCACCTTTCCTTCCTCTCAGGGACTCTACCAGCATACCTCTTCTACATCTCAGAACGGAGCTGAGTTGAGCAGATTCTGGATTCTGTCACTCTGCTTCTGAATATGTGAGGTCACTTCATTCTTGTTTCACTCACACCTAGTCATGTTGTGGCCCTTGTTCTCCAACCCATCTTGCTTCATTGCTGACCTAGAGGGCCTCCTGGGTAGGTGATCATAGTCAGGTGTATTAGCAGTCTCAGGAAACACTAAGGAATTGGCAGATGGGAAAGACATGGCTCATTGTGCCCAGAGGGCCCCAGCACTGTGAGAGCTGGGCAGAGAGCTCCTGCCTTAGCTTATAGGGAGAGTGTCAATTCCACAGTCCCCCTGTCTCTAGGATGAGGACTCAGTGCTTGTTTACAGTGAGGTTGTTCGCCATCTACTGGAAGATTTGTAGCATAGCACCATTTTTGTTTGTGCCCCCAGGGTCTTGGCTTAATCTTTTCACCCACATTCATGAAGCTGATTCTAACTTATCCACTACCAGGCAAGATTTTGTAGAAAAGTCAAATGATTCCTCTCGCTAAAATATATATTTGGCAAAGAGCGGGAGGCCATAAAATTCCTCCAGGGTGAAGTAGCAGGAAGTGTTGGAAGGCTGAGGGACCATGTTGTAGCTCTGGTTGACCCAGCGCCATCCTCCTGACCACCCTGGACCCTCTTCAAGAGTGACCTGTGGGAATGCGAGCATCCTGCATGGCTTGCACTCCCAGCAGTTGGTGGTTGTTTGCAGTTGTGGCAACAGAGACATGGGAGCATCCCAGAAGTGCAGAGCTCCCTCAGGTCACTCTCCACCTCCCTCCCCAGTCTCCCCCTTGGGTGCTGAGGAAAGCAGTGCAGCAAGACCTGGAACCCAGGCACATTTCTGCTTCTGACACCATCTCCTTCTGCATCCGGGATTAGCACAGTCATGTCTGACAGTTTAACATCTCTCAGTAACGACTGCCTTGAGTTTTATTGAAAAGAGCATGAGCCTGGAGTACAGAACGGTACAACTGCAACTACAGGGACACAGCAGGCCTGGACTGGTCAGAAGCTTCACTGAACATGCACGGGTGACTCTGTGGTAGCGGGTGTTGTTCACAGTATCAGAAAGTTTGGCTCATTCCAGAAAGCTTCCAGGAGGACTGATTATGTCAAAATACAACGACCAGATGACAATACACAAAGCTCACACACATAGGGGGCCGCAGAGTAGCAAATGCTTTGCTGCCCACACTTGTGGTCAAGATGAAATGGAAATACAACTATGATATTCAGCTACCTTTATATTTTAGCACTCTTTCAATGCTGGGTCTTTAAGACTGTATCATTTGGCTAATTAACTAATGATTTATATCTGTACCATTCGATTCATTTGTGATAAAGTTTAAATTTAACCTGTAATTATTCTTCACTTAGGGTGACATAAAGTTTGCCTTCCTAAGATATTCAACTATTAGGTGTTTTGTTACATCTAGGGAGAGTTTCATCAGTGAGGTGCAAGTATTTCCCTTAAAACAATATGAACAAAAGACACTAGGAATGCATCTTTTCATATTTACTGCTTGTTCTGAGATTGCTCTCTCAGGTAATAAACACAATTATAAATATATTGCTTGCACATAAAAAATGTCTCAGCCACATCTCAGGAAATAACTCCTGGGTTTATGTTGTAACCAGTAGTTAGCACATTATCAGCATGAAAAGAAAATAACAGCAAACCACTACTTCCTCAAAAACTCCAACTTGGAATAATATTATTTCCCTCTCTTTCCCTTGCCTCCTCTTATGTACCATCACCTTGGATTATGGATTGAGCAGAGAAAGCCTATCAGGTAACCCTCATCACACACATCTCTATGTTATACTCAAGAAGAGATGGCAATATAAGGTGTTTGTATAATGCAGTACCACTTTTATAGAACAAGAATTGACTCCTTAAAATTTTTTTGGCACTGCATATCCCAAAATCAATATTGATACAGTAATTTGGGGAAATGAAGCATAGCAGCTGAATGGCCAAGAGACTATCTTGGATGCCAGGTCTATTGAAGGAGAGCTTATGGAAGTTTCTGCTCTGACAATGCCACAGTGAGTGAAATGTGTAAATCAACAACACCGAGCAAAATATTTTTTTAAGAAGATGTAAGAGTGTGGGTGTTGCTGTTGATCAATAGTTTGCCCTTGGCCACATATTTGTTAGGCCCTAGAAGTGTACTGAATGGAACTGAGGATCCGAGGTTCTAATTTTAGTTTAGCTTTATTTTGGAAAATATCACTAGTATTTATTGTGGGACATAGCCCTGTTTTAGACAGTGATGATATCTGCTTTACACAGTGATAGTTTCATTTTTCTTTTGTCTTTTTGAGACAGGGTCTCACTGTGCAGTTCAGGCTGGGCTTGAGCTCACTTGTAACGCAGGTTGGTCTCAGACTCACAATGATGCTACTGCCTCAGCCTCCTGAAGGCTGGGATTATAGGCATGTGCCGCCAGGCCTGGACAACAGTAACAGGTTTAGACAGTGATAATCTGCAATATCACTATGAAAAAAACCTATTAAACATTAACCAAGGGTTTGTCCCCCACCACTACGCCAAGCTGGGGTGTGCTTGAGCCAAGGTAGACAGAGTACATGTCTGGATCTGTGGAACCATGTCTTGATTCTGCTGCTGCAAGGAAGATGGTGGAGAACTTCACTCTGGGAGATGCTAGATGCAAAACTGGAGGCCGGAGCCCACGTTTTCACCCCTAGAATACTGAGGTAGACACAGAACACAAATATGCTCCAGAATTAATGATGTCCCACTCGTAGTCTCCCAGCATGAGTCAGAGTCACGGACCAAGTGAGTGGTAGATGCTGTACACACCAGCCAAGGTCTCAGCCTCAGACTCCTGAGACCTATGAGCCCCTTTACATGGGTGTCTCTACACTCGCCGCTCTCAGCAGGAGCCAGAAAATCAAGATACAAAGGAACAGAGCCACATATCCAGGGTCCAGTGCTGCACCTGTCTCAGGTCAAGGCCCATCCTAAAATAATGGCCAAATTCTGCTCAGCACTTTTGACAGGCGGGGACACTGGTCAACATGCAGAGTAGCAGCAAAATGCTGCATGGATGAAAGTCCAGCTTCTGAAGTGAGGGCAAAGTCTTTGTCATGAGTGAGGACCAGGACTGTGTTTGGTGAGGTATAGTGTGGTCATTTCCACCTGTGAGGAAATAAAGGCACACAAAGATCTGATTTTTATAATGCTGTTTGTGTTTCATACTACTGAGGAGGCAAATATATTTTTTAATAGTGGATTCAGTGAACATCTTTTGGTGTTTGCACATCCCATGAGGGTTTCCTTGGTCCTTGCCTGATGCATTCACTCATCTTGTCGCATGGTGCCTCTTTAGCACTCAGAGTGCAAGCTGAGTAAACACAGAAACCTTTTCTGGTCACCACAGCTAGACAGTCTCACAACTCCAGAGCCTGTATCTCTTGCCTGAATTCTTTGCTATTTAATGTATCAATCAGTGTCCACTAGAGAAATAAATTTAATATAACTATATAAATATATGAGGGTTTACAGGGCAGGTTTACCATGGCTACTTGCACAGTCTGATGTGGAAGCATGTCCTGGGCTGTCCATGTGCTGGAGTTTTTAATGATCCCAGCAAAGTTTGAAGGCCTGGAGCTTGCTGTTGATTCCCATGAGAGTCTGTATTAGGAGGCTCAGGGATCTGTCCTAAAAGGCTGAAAAGTCTGCAGTAGCAAGTAGGAGATCACCTGCAAGGTGAAGGTTCATACTCGAGCTCCTCCAAAGAAACAGAAGCAGCCTTCATTCTTCATTTCCCTTCAGTTGAGTGAAGGGCATCATAATTTCCGCTTTTATTCTAACCAGTCTATAAGCCGATCTTTTGCTGTCCCTTGTAATCTGAATGCAGTTTTCTTTTTCAGTAAAACCCTTCAGCCACACCCAGAACTATGCTGATCCAGTTAGTTTGGTGTTACACAAACTGACACAATCAGTTACCTATCACACTTAACAATTTCAGACTGTATTAAATTTTATTTACATCAGTACTGTATCCTGCATAGTTCCCTCCTTTACAACTAGAATATCGGTCCTTTCCATGGAAAATGTCTTATTTATTCATATAAAATTATTCCTCACATGATGGCTTTAGCTTGCTTCTGGAAACTCCGACACTAAACGAAAAATTGATAATCCAAATGTACTGTTTCTTTTTATCCTGGAGAAATTATGATGCATTTCACTCAAATGAAGGCAACTAGTTGTTTCCTATTGATGAAGTTAAATTGAAATTCTGTATTATGTTTATAGTTTTTGTGTTGTTTTGTTTCTCTTTGTTTTTGTTATTTTATTTTTGTTCTTTTCTCTTTAAAATAAAAACAAACAACTTTCAATTACTGAAAAAAACAATTTTATAGAGGCAACAACAATTTTTAAAGAGATTTAAAAAAAGAATAGTAGTAAAATACCAACAACATAGACAAAAACAAAACAAAGCAACAACAATAAAAACGATGCAGGGTTTCAGAACAAATGATAGGAATTAACAGTCATTGTTATATTACATATTGTTACCTTCAACAAAGTTGATCCGATTACCAGATGTAAGAATGCAACATTGATCAAAACATTAAGGTGAATAAAATATAAAAACAAAAACAAATTAGAAACCATAGAGTTTCACTAGACAAAATGGTAGGAATTCACCCATGGCTGTTATCATGAATATTGCTGTCTTCAAATTAGTAACAATTTTTTGAAAATTAGGTAAACATAGAGTCTATTTACAAAACGAATGTACAAAAATGGAGTTTGTGCATCTAAGAATGCTATTAAGATAGTTAACAGACATACAACTACTGCATGGGATAACATATTGTAAGATCATATATCCAAGAAGTAGTTCCTAACCAGAATATATAAAGAATTCCTGAAGTTCAAAAAAAAAGAATCTAGATAATGGACTTCAACATACACTTTTCCAAAGACCTTTGTAATCCAGCATGGATAATGCATCTAAATATATACTCTGGCTTAGTACAATTGTCTTAGACTTTTTATACGTTCTGCGGCCTGTTCATCTGATTTTCAATCTGTATAAATGGTAATTAACTTCATACATTCTCATGAATGAATGAATCTGATGCTGGAAAATAAAAGGGTGGTAGAGAGAGGGGGACAGTGGGGAATTGAAATGGGTTATGTGCGTGTATCAGTCCGCTCCAGTGATGTGATCCTTACCTACTGCAAATGTGTGCTGATGAAAGGAAAAAAAGAAAAAAGACATGAAAAGTGTCCATTAGCATATAAAAAGATGTTCAATCTAACTGCTCATTAAGGAAATGAAAGTCAATGCCACAATGAGATAATACTCCACACCCAACAGTAAGACTATAGTTAGGAAATCAGTAGTGTAACTGAAGATCTAGAGAAATTGCAAGTGTGTGCATTACTAGTGGAAAGGAAAATAATGTGATTTCTATAAAGAACGTTCTGGCAGTTAATCAAGTCATTAAATATAAAAGTTCCATATAACTGAGGAATTCCACTCCTCAGTATATACTGAAAAGAAGTGAAAGCAGTGTGGATATTTGTACACTTTTGTACATATCATCATATTTAGAATATGTAAAAGGTGATAAGAATCACTTTGTGTGTTTTTAGCCAGAGAACTTGAAAAGCTGCTATACCTTCTTGATCCATTGGTTGCAGTAAAGAGACAGTGTTTGGAGAAATAAATGCCACTGTCATATGGGAAAGATCACCAATAAACAAAGATATACAGGAGCAAGGTCAGGAAAGACTTCAATTCAGTGGGGACTTTATCGTGTAAACAGTGCTTCTCCATTTCAATGGCATTGCAACCTAGGGGGCATTTTGGAAGAGAGCAGGACGATCCACAGCTTTATCATGCCTGCAGTACTCTGGCACTGTGTGCTTACTAACATGGTTGAAGATCCAGGGCTTCAAGATCACAAGGGTTTCAGTTTTACCCTGAAAACTGATCACCTTCTTGGCCCCTAAACATGATTACTTGCCTCTCCTTCAAAGCTTTGAAACTTGGCATCTACTTGGTATCTTTACATGTGAAAGTCAATTTAAGAATCTTTTTCCAGACTATTGAGGATTTGCTCTGGCAAATAACGGATCTCTACAGTCAGCGTCTCTGGAGCTTCCAAATATCATTCAGCTGCCTTCACCTCAGCATTCGCAGACTCGCCACTCTTGTTCACACGATGTAATGAGCAGTCATTGTTTGATCCTTAGAATCATTCACAGTGATCATCCTACTCAAAGCCGTGCTTTCTCTGAAAACTGCAAACACAATTTGTGCTTTTACCATGATTGTCGTGGCCGTGAGAGGGATATAACTCTGAGACTGGCCTTCAGTCTAAACCCTTAGCAGCTTTTCCATATCTGAGACTGGCCCTTCTCAAACGTTTGTTGGTCTTGGTGCTTTCAATGACACAGCTTCTGTCGCTTGCTCTTTGTTCCTTAATGTTATATCTACGGTAGAATGGGACAGACCTAACTAGCAGTCAACAAGTGTCAGGAACTTTCAACCAATATGGTCCTTAATCACTTTCACCTTTGTTTCCATGCCAGTCTGCTGATATAGGCTCTTACTAACAACACTCGCAGTGGATTTTGTATTCTTAGGAGTGGTTAGAAACAAAATAGTATGAATTATACCAGAAGAATGAGATAAAGAAGAGATGTGTGGGGCTGCTGCTGATGTAGTACAGCGTGTTATTTACAGTAAGCTTTTAAACAAGTATAATGACCACAATCTAAAATAATGACCTAAAGTATAGTATAAAAGTACATAAACAAGTAATACAATCATTTTATGATGATTATCAAGTCTTATATGCTATAGGCAATGATATGAGAGCCAGTGGTAGGTTTGATTATCTTAGTATCACCAAAAAGGTATCAATAATGCATTGTCCTGTGGCACTGACTCCAGTATCCCCAGGTGATATGAATTTTCCTGCTACCTTGGGATCCCAGCAAACCACAGTTATAGATGTGCTGTTTCATTGACCAAAACATTACGCAGCACATGACTGTATCCTACAATATATTTTCGCCTTAAAAATTATGCTTCATAGAATATTCCACAGAAGAAAATATAATGTGTCACACGCTTATATTAGATTCCTAGAATGAAGAAAATCCTATGAAGCAAGAAGTAAAATAGATGAGAGGAGGGAATGGAGAGAGGGGAAAGGAAAAGGTACAGAGCATGTAGGAGACTGAAAAAGTGCTTCCCTCCTCTCACTGTTCAGAAAATCAATTGTATAAATATGTGTAAAATTGTACGTTTGTTCCCATAACATGGAGAAATACAGCAAATTTGACAATCACAACACACACAGAGTTGTATTGGACTAAGGAGAAGATGCAAGACAGTAACTCAGTTCTTCATAAACAAATAAGAGCCATAAAGGATAAATTAGAATGTTGATAGAATTAACTAAATGAACTACATGAACATATGCTTTATTCTTTTATTTCTCAATTTCTTTATACATATAAAATTACATTAGACAGAAATTCCATTGTGGGGATTATACAACATATACAGACCCATGAAAACACAAAATTAATGTAGAAGAAACTGAACAACAATAATAGTTCTATGTCTCACTGTAAAAAAAGGGCCTAAATTTAAATTGCACTCTTATGTTTGATATGGTAAACCATGGGCAACAATGCTAAGGAAAACTTTTAGAGTGAAAAGGAATACATTTGTCATAAATGAATAGCATCTCATACAATGAAACAGTACAAAACCCAGACAAGAGAAGAGACAAAAAGCCTAAAGGCAAAAGCACCTCTCTGTTCCAGGATGTAGAGTCACAGCCAACTTTGTAAGAGCGACCATCACATAATACATGGCTGTGTCAAAAGTGCTGCTCTAAGTGTACTTTATGCTCACATTTTTTCCCAAGCCTCCTCTAAATGTGTTTTTAGATTAACACAAACAAACCTAATCAAAATAGGTGAGTGTATCAACAGACCCTCTCAGGGTATAATATTTCATATTATGAGGAGGATTATAACTGTCTGGAAGCCTGGGTTTCACTGCTTTTAAGAAGAGAATGGCTCTCCATACTTTTGTATCTCGTGCTGGCTGAGGAGTGGACACAGCAGGAGCAGCCACGCAGGAGGAGAGAGGGAAGTTAAGGGCAGTGGGCGACAGAACCATCTGTTCTCTCAGCAGCCTCACAGAGAAGAAGGCCTTGCCCTACCTACCGCGGACACCTGCGTCCTGCTGGGCTGCTCTCAGAGACAGCAGAGTCTAATCACCTTTAATTCGCTGAATTTAAAGTTTCTTGGTAGCAAGCACTGTGATGATCATCTGAGTCTCCCATGTGTCCCCTTCCAGTCGTGTGGAATCACTCAATTTTCATGACTTTGTCTCTGTGAAGTGAGCTTCTCATACGTGTTCTACTACTGCATCGCACCATTTAATTTGAAATCTCCCATCATCCATCACTGCAGAAGCTTGAAGTAAACTTTACGCAGTCCATCTTCCCCCTTTCCTTCTAAATTTCAAACTGCACTTTTAAAATTGCAAGAACCCCTGCTTTCAATCATCATAACTGAGACAAACCAAACATTCTTGTCATTAGAATCTTCTACCTATTATGAATTTATAAAAGTCCATCTGAATGTTAGAAAGGGAAGGGGCATGACTAATTATTCACAGCACATTCCTCTTAAAGACAGGACACTGTCTCAGGGATGTTAATAAAAGAATAAATAGTACAGCAGTTTTTAGAACTCAGATAAGTGGTAAACACAAACTTGTTAATATTACCAAACGTGGTCCTGTAAAATAATATATTCCACATGTGAAATTTTCAACATCTATTTAACTTCTGAAGCATCAGTCTGCATGAATTCTCTGGTTCTTAGGCTAAGTTTCCATGACACCTGTGGGAGACAGGAAGAACCAGGATGAACTGTTGTCCACGTTCCCTGTGTTCATGGTTGGTTGTTCCCCGCAGGGCATTTGTATTACCTCGCTGTCCCTCCTGCTTCTGGCACCCAGTGTGGCTGTAGGTGATGAGTCAAAGCATTCAGCGGCCTCTAAAAGTCTTCCACACCATCTCCCTGGGTTGCGGTCCGTCTCTACCAGAGCATGCATCTCTATGCTTCTTCTGGAACTTCCCTCACTCTCTAACCTCACGTGCCCCATCCCAGTGGACAAGCTCTGCTCATCTCTCTCGGGGACAGAATACACGTGTGCAGCAGCCAGGGCCCAGAGCTCACTGCACTCACCGCACCTCCTTCCTTATCTCCCTCTGTCCTCACCAGGGATCCAGAGCAGTAACAGTCTCAGGAGCTGAGTAGGGTCCCTCATTTTGAGAAGTTCGATTGAATAGTCTTAATAAATACAGCAATATTATAACAAAATTATAACTGAGATTTTCTTTCAGACTTGCAGGGAAAGTCGTCCCTAGTGAGCACTATGCAAATCCCCTGGTGGGTGCAACAGTGTGTGAAGAGCCAACGGGGCCTTGCAGCTGTCTAGTGAGCAACATGACTGAAGGGTATTGCTCTTCTCTCCGCCCTACTCAAGTCCACTCCTTTGCCAAGAAGATGCTACAGTTTCCTGCCATCTTAAGGTTTGTGATGCTACAGTTTTTGTACACTAAGCTGAGAATGGAAGTGCATAGTTCCAACACAGAACCACAGTTTATCTGACCCTATCCAAGGCCTCCGTATTTTTACAGTAATAAAGACATCTAAGCTTGTTTCATGCCTTTAGCAATTGTCAGCTGCATGGAGCGGGAGTCTGGAGCACGGGCTCAGGCTGAGTCACAGTAGTGCTGGAGCCTGTGGCGGGGGTTTGCTCACAGCGGAGGCGGCTCCCACGTCTGAGCTGCTCTGCTACCTGAGGCTGTGTCGCTTAATGTGGACCTGGTGATATGGGAGCGACCCAGCTGGCCTGTCAGTGATTTCTCTTGTTGTAGGCGCTGGTTATAGCAGTGACTCTGTCCTCTGTCCGTCTCTATCTCCATCTCGGCCTCTGTGTCTCTGGCATTCTCTCACCCCATACACCCCACGCGGATGCAGGTGTGACAGCAGAGAGTAAAACGCAAGCTCTGTGATGTGTTTGCCCTTGTAGTTGAGATGGGTCCTAATTCTTTGCAAGATGAGTTTACTCAGGTGCTGCACCGGCCCCCCCAGCAGGGTGGAATCTTCGTGGGCTGCCGCGTCTGCCACTCCCTTGTTTTCAGGATTTGCTAATTACACGTGGTATTTTCTTTGGTGTATATATTTATATCAATTTATACATATTCATACTGAGGATTAAACCCAGGGCCTCACACATGCAATGCAAGCAGTCTACTGCTGAACTCCCCAAACCTCCTACATTATAAATATAGTGTACGTTTTCTTTGCTTTATATTTTCCTTAGACTATAAGCATGAAGATAATTATATAGTATATATATTTATCTCTGCTTTTGCTTTTGTGTAACCTACATAATTGAACAATATTGTATTTCTAAAGTCAACAAAATATTAATTAATTTTCACCACATATTAAATTATTATAATGGCAAAACTTGCTTTTATTAACATCCTCTCCTCTACTCTGCTTTATATTTTTTGCATGTGTAATATTGTTATCTCATGTAGACTTTTCTGTCTCAGGTGTCAGCTCATTTGATATCTTTGGATCTGGACACAAAAACCCTGGGGCTGTGTGTCTGTGGCAGGAGGAGAGGCTTCCTCCAATGGAGAGAAAGGTTAAGTCTTTGGTTAGGATTCACAATGTTCAGCTGGCAATGAATGTTTTTGCACAATTCTGTGAGATGTATCAGACATCTCCATTTCAATGGCATCACAACCAAGAGGGCACCATGGAAGAGAGCAGGACTATCCACAGCTTTATCACACCTGCAGTACGCTGGCACTGGGTGCTTATGAAAACGCTTCAAGATCCAGGGCTTCAAGATCATAAAGGTTTCGGTTTTGCCCTCAAGACCAACTGCTGTCTCTGTACCTCAACAAGATTACTTGCCTCTCCTTAAAGCTTTTAAACTTGGCATTGACTTGGCATCTTTCCATGTGAAAGTCACTTTAGGAATCTCTTTCCAGACTATTGAGGATTTGCTCTGGCAAATAACGGATCTCTACAGTCAGCATCTCTGGAGCTTCCAAATATCATTCAGCTGCCTTCACCTCAGCACTCCCAGACTCGCCACTCACATTCACACAATGTAATGAGCAGTGATTCTTTAATCCTTACAATCAGAGTGATCGTCATCCTGAAGGCTATCATTTCTCTGAAAACTGCAAACACATTTGGGCTTTGACCATGATTGTCGTGTTCTGCTGTACTTAAAGTTCTCATATTTTGTTACTCAGCTCCCCATTTCTATTTTTGCTCTTCTTAGCTTATTTATTGCAGCAATTCTTTCTCATCTTCCCAGTATTCTCCCTCTGCTCCTCAGGTTTCCACCGTTTTTTGGAGTGACTTGGCATCCAGCAGGAAGAAAGAACATAGACCCTGGTTTCTAAAGTGTAGAACCACAAATTGACAGAGTAAAATGAACATCTCTAACACACCTCAGATTTGCTTCTTCACATGCTGATATATTTTAACTCCTCTAGTTGTTTAATCGCTGAGATGCATTCTTCTCACAGAGGTTAATGTGTGAGAAGCTTGGGAAAGCAACCTGGCAAGTCCATAAGGGGTAAAACTTAGAACTACCACATAAGCCAGAAAACGGCACTCCCAGGTTTATACTCCCACAATTAAAGAGGGTTGTCCATACAACAACTTGTACACTAGTGCACATAGCTGAATGCACGACAGAGCAAAAATTGGCAACTGTCCAAATATTCATCAGCTGACGAATGGGAAAAGGAAACACAGATCGGAATCATCTGTTGGAGACAGCTACAAAGTGGCTCTCAGCTGAATTTAATATTAAACAATTGGCTTTCCATGTTTACTTACGAGTTTTCTGAAGCTTGGGCACCTTGTCTGAAGATAGACAGTGGACTCATAATGAGTAATCTCTGTGAGTCCCTGCTCACCCTGAGGCCTCTATTGGTCTGTGAAGTTCTGTCTCCTCAAAGGACAAGATAAGGCCACAGTTGAATACTTTTCACTCCAACCCCAACTAACTACAAGAAGACTGCAGCTGCAGGCTCCACACTCCTACAGTGAATACCAACCTAAAGATAAGGTAGTTGTCCTGATGGACATAATTTTCTACTTGGGGAAATTCTGCCAACATCCTGAGAGATTCCCACATTTTCTTGAGTATCCTCCTCCCTTGTTTGAAAACCAAATAAATACCGGCTGCCCAGAGAAATCTTTGTCTAAACTCAGAGAAAATCAAAGTCATAAGAAAGTGAGATTCTCCTGGAGCCCTGAAATCATTTCAATTGTCTCATTTGTTTAAGCTTTTGCAGTCCACACACTTGGGAGATTGTGGGCCTAATCAGCCCACAACAACTAAGGGTTATTTAGCTGATAAGAGTCTTTGACCATGTAAAGAAATACATACACCTAGATGCTGTGACCTGGATGAGCCATTTGAAAGAAAATGCTCACAAACCACCACACTCAGACAAATTTATTTTTAGGTAGTATTCATAATAAATAAGACTCTAAAACCAGAAGATATATGTTGTACCTGTATAGGGCTGAGGTGGACTCTGGGCAAATAGAGACTGACTGCTAATACATACTGGTTTCTTTAGGTGTGATGAAAACGTTCCAAGTTGATTCCCGGGATGATTGCACAATTCTGTAAATATTCTAAAAACTACTGCATCATACAATTTAAATTGATGAGCTACATGGCCCATGAATTATATTTGGAATAGCTTGGAATTCAAATACATTCCCGGACAAAAAGGCCAAGGTGACTCAGACAGCTATGAGGTCACTCAGAAAGCATGAACTTGTAAACAGATAGACTGCTTACATTTAGTGACATGACATACAAACCTATATTATTTTATTATTACTATTATTATTATTATTATATTATTATGTGTAATTTGGTGAAATAAAAATTTCATAGGGTAAATCTCACATATGTATAATGTAATTCATTTCCTTGGTTGTTGTATTACTTTATTGTACTGGACATAAAATGTGTATCTCATATGAACCCGACCTAATACCAACAGCGCGGAAATTGTTCCTGAACATGGTATACAACTGAGTATGAAGAAAACTCCAGCATTCATTTGAAATCTTATCAGCAAGGTACTTTTCAGAACAAGATTTTCAGATTGAGGCAGATATGTTAGAATTCAGCAGATACCACAGCAGCTGTCTATAAAGGAAACAGCTGTTATGAGCAAAATGATGACCATGCTGTCAGGGAGGTTTTTGTTTCATGGTGAATCACTGTGGGAACCCACTGCTTTGCTGGTAACAGTAATAAGTTGCAACATCTTCAGGCTCCAGCCCGCTGATGGTGAGAGTGAAGTCTGTCCCTGACCCACTGCCACTGAACCGGGCAGGGATGCCAGAGGCCCTGCTGGAAGCACCATAGATGAGGAACCTGGGAGCCTGCCCGGGTTTCTGCTGGTACCAGGCTAGGTAGCTGCTGACACTCTGACTGGCCTTGCATCTGAGAGTGGCTGTTTCTCCTGGAGACACAGCCAAGGGCTGGAGACTGGGTCAACAGGATTTGTCCAGTGGAATCTGAAATTGAAAAATAAAACAGAAATTTCATCCATGGAATCTATTCTCATTACAGCTAAACACATTGATCTACACTGAACTTTAATTGCTGTGCTTCTTGAACAGAGATGCTAATACTGAACATAGAAGCTAACACTGAGTTTTCACAGATATGGAAAATTATCCCACATGGCCCTCACCTTGGACCCAGAGGAGCAGGAGACAGAGGAGTCGAGGCAGAGCTTCCATGGTGCACGCTAGGTCCTCCCTGGTATACAGATCTTCCCCGGAGCTCTGGCTCGGGCCATGATATGGGCTCTGAACACCAGTGGGTGTGGGGTGGAGCATGCAAAACAGGAGGAGCCTGAGGAGCTCAGCTTGCAGCTGCAGAGACACTGGCCTCTTCCTGTCCACACTTGAGCCAGCCGCCCCCAGGTGGTCAGAAGCCCCTTGGCTCAGCCTGAGCATAGCATTTCTCCTCTGTGGTCACAGAACTTGATACTGTTGTCTTCCTGTCTTACCGGACCTGTAGACTCAGTCAGATGGTGCTCAGTATAAACCTATGAAGAACAAGATAGAAGCCTATAAGGTTCTTTCTCTCCACCACTGACAGGTCTCTTCATCTCCCTAGATCCATAATTGTGTCGGGTTGAAATAAGTCTTTGTATGAAATTTATCTTCCAGAAGTTCTTCTCCTTTGCAGTTTTGCAGTCTTTCCCAGGGTCCTTAATACAGCCTTAACCCTTATGAGAATTTGCAAAGGGCAACCAATATTTAGGCTCAGTAGTGTAGATCAGTGAACAGCCACATCCTATGGATGAGCAGCACTGGGTCTCTCTCTCTCAGCACACTGAGACCATTTCACTGAAATCAGAAATAAAACTTTCTGTGCCAGCAAGAAACTATTACTTGGGTGATTCTCCATATCATTTTATTACAATGCATCAGTCAACCCAAATTCTGGCCTTTCACCTTAGCAATTTTGGAAAACTCTATTTACACTTGTAAGAAAGTTTCTAAAAGCATCATATTCACCAATAAAATGTTGAGTATTTTCTTCTTCAGAAAAGGAAAAATAAAGGCATGTCCACTTTTATCACTTTTATTCAAAATTATACCGAAGGTGCAAGGAAATACAATAAGAAGGCAAAGTGATACAATTCACAAATTGAAAGAAAACAGGAATATCTTCAAGTACTTACAGCAAAATTTGTACGTAAATTCCTAAAGACAGAACCAAAAATCGCTAGAAAATAATTTCATAAAGCATTTGGGTTCACTGTCAATGCACTCACAATGTCTTGTAAATTAAAAAACATTGAGATAAATGGAGATTTTTTTCCATTTTCATCAAGTAGAAGACTTGATATTGTTAAAGTTTAATTTTTTTCAAAAATGTATGTATACCAAATGCATTTCATGCAATGAAATCCAATCAATCTACACAGGATTTCTTTAAATTGATGAGCAGTTTCTACAATATACAAGAAAGATCAAAAAAGGTAGGATAGGCACAAAAATTTTAAGGAATACAGATAGAATATGAGGCCTGGGGATAAAGGTCAGGGGCATAAGCACCTGCCTAGCAAGTGCAAGGTGCTGAGTTTGATTTTTAGTACACACACACAAAAAGAAAATATGAATGAAATTATATGATAAGACTTTCATAGGGGATGGGGACATAGCTCAACAGTACAGCCTAAGACCCTGGGTTCGACCTCCAGTGATGCAAAAGTGGGTGCAGGATTATCGAAGAACTTCAGCAAGACAATGTTGGAACAAAGATAAATAAACTGAGCAAGCAAAAGGAAGAATCTAGGAAAAAAAGAGCCACACATAAACATTTCTACAAAGATAGTAAGGTTAATTATATGTTCATGTGTCATTTTTTTCCCAATAAATGGTGAGGACCCATGAGAAAAAAAATGAAATTAAGTACATATTGGAAAAATTTTCATCCATATGACTTCAGGTAAAATTATGAATTAATGGAATATCGTAGCCCACAGGTATGAGTTGGGAAGCTTCAGGAGAAAGCCCAAGGGGGTAACTTTATGCCTTAAAAATAGGCAAACATTTAAACAGGACACAAACACGCACACACAATCACAGGAGAGAAATATTGCTAAGTTATACTCCTCTAAAAGTTATGAAAAAAATTACAGAAGACACAAATAAATGGAAAGATTCCCCATGTTCCTGCATTGGGGGAGTTAACACTGCTAAAATGTTCCCACCATCCAAAGTGAATTACACTGTCTTGGTTACTTTTCTCCTGTTGCTGGGACAAAATATCCAATGCCAAAATGAAGGAAGGAAAAGTTTATTTAGCTTACAGTTCGTGGAGGTCTCAGTCCACACTTGGCTGGTTCAGAGGCAGAGTGGCACATGGCAGAGGGCAAATGGTTCATGGCAGCAAAGCACAGCAAAAGAGCCAGCAAAAGGGAGAAATGGAGGCAAGCAGCCTCTTTCTACCTCCCTTACATTGTAAACAGGCTACCCCATTGCCCATGGGGCCATGTAGCAGTCCCATATCTCCATGACTCCTCTTCCACAGGCTCAGGATATATACAAAGTAAGCACCCTGGCTTCCTGCTGAGTCACTCAGCCAAACCTCCAGACTCCCCAAGTTGACACAATGTATCAACCATAGCAGCAGTCGGTGTTATCAAGATTGCCCTGGGAAAATTCCACTGGAATAAAAAATTATCCTGAATAAGCAAAACTTTTTCCTGCCCTTTTTTAAAAACCAATTTCCTCTCTACCCCATGGACTCATCACACTCAGGTCTATTGGTTGTCACTATATATTAGATTTTCCTTTTCTAGAATTCCATATACAGCTTCTATCCCCTAGTGGCTTCCTACTTGTACCAATATCACTGTTTTTCAGGTCAGTTCATGCTGTCCAACTACCAATAATGTGATCTCCTTTATTTCTGAGGACTATTTAATGGATGGTGATGCCATAATGTATTTCTTCACACACTGCTAATTTAGGTGGTTTTCACTTCAGGCTATTATGAACAAAGCTAGTTCTAATAGTCTTACACAAGATGTCGAGTGAACAGGTATTTTCAAGCACATTAGTCAAATGCCTGAAAGTTCTACTGTTGAGTGTGACACAATGACAAGAAGTCTTTAAGACTCTGCCAAGCTGTTCTCCTGGGAAGCCAGATGGTCATCATTTCCACCAGGAATCTGATGAGTATTTGAGATGTTCACACAACTTGCTATTTAAGATTTTGTTTAATAGCTATGCAACAGTAAGTAGATGAGATAGAGGTCATTAAGAGATTTGTTAATTACCACTTTTCTGAGTTTGGCAGGTTTGAGAATACTAAGAGCTAATATTAGTTAATACATTCTATTGAAAAGGCAAAAATTAGTAAAGAAAAAACTGGAGAGTAGGGATAAATAAAAACATGCCGTTAGTGAAATGAGTAGGTAGGGAATGGGCTATGAAGAGAGAAAGCTCTCTACTGCTGAATCTGAGATGTTTCTGGGAGAAAATTTATATGATGCTTGAAGACAGTGTTCTCACAGTGACTGCCACCTCTGCCGCTGCCACCACCATGATTGGAAAAATAAAAAGCATCCTAGTGGCCCTGTGTTGACCATGCCACATCCTGCTGTCTTCCCAAAGAGGTAAGTCTGTTTCTCACACTGGGCTGAAATGCTGCCTTTATGGAAAGTGTGCAAGTTCCACGGTCCTAAAAATCACACATGCAGATTTAAAAATAAGGACAGAGGATATTTTTTCTAGTATGCAATGAAATCACCTGTTTTTTTCTTCACTTCTCAGAAAACACAAGAAGAGCAAAGGGCACTTCCCTGACTGGTAGAGGAGGACACTGAGCTGGGGTCAGGGCAACAGTGGATGGATCTGAGTGATATAAAAAGTTTCACCTGTAAATCCAGCTGACTGTATGGGCCTCAGAATTTATATCCAGGGTTTATCAATCAAATCAACTGGAAAGAAAAAAAACTTTAAAAATTCCTTGTCCCGACCCGCGGGTAGTCAACGAAGGCTCTGGAGGGGGAGCGGGATGAAAAGGAGACAAGAGGGGCACGAGAAATGGAGACAAGACAGGAGTCTGATCAAGTCTCATTTATTAGGCAGAAGTCTCAGGTTTATATACAGTGCAGGAGTGGGGATTGACGTCAGTGGGTAACTAGGCAACGGAGGGAGGTCCAGACATCACGCGAGGGTGGTCAGAGCATCAGGCGTTATTACGTAATTACAGGAAGTTGACCATATATAGAAGTCACAGGAAACTAACCATACATGGGAACTACAGGAAACGAACCATATATGGAAACTTAATTCTCAAGATGTCTGGTAGTTTACCAAATGGATGCAGACCGCAGGTCTCTCAGCGGTCTCCCACAGGTCCCCTTTTTTATTTTATTTATGAAAAGACCAAATCTCCTTGAGGGGACTGTGCCTATCTTAGGTCAGGATGCTTTCATGTGGAACCAAACTATACCTTACCCGTCACTGGAAACCAAGGCAGCAAAAGGCCTTGTTCCTGTCTTAGGCGGTAGTTGATAATACACGTGAGCCTCCAGTTGCCCGTCTCTGGCTGTCCAGTCCAGCGCACCAAGGTGAGAAAGCTGAAATAGCCCATCGATCTTACTGGGCATTATTACGCTTTGCTTTCTCGAGGTCTGTAGCAATTCTGTGATAATGGACCTGAAACCGTCTCATTTCAATAGCATCCATCATGTTAGTAAATTGTTGTCTAATAAGTGCCACCAATCTATTAAAAATACAGGGTCCAAATAAAATAATTAATAATATCACAATTAAGGGTCCTAACAGAGGGAGAAGATAGGGTAAAATTCCATTCTACATGCTCCAAAGTGGATTTTCAAATAATTCTCTTTGTCTCTTTATCAGATCTTCTTGAAGCCTTTTTATTTTGTCTCGAATGATGCCAGACTTGTTCACATAGAAGCAACAGCGTTCCTGTAAAGCCAAACAAATCCCTCCCTGTTCTGCAGTTAAAAGATCTAATTTTCTTCTGTTTTGGAGGACTACCTCCGCTAAAGAATCTATCCGATCTTGAATATCTTGAATAGCCCTAGACAAAGCTTGGACTTCATCAACTATTTGATTAGAAAGCTTGTTATAAGAATGTACAGCAACTCCTATTTCTGCTGAACCTGTAACTAAAGCTCCCGAGATTTCTAATCCTACTAATAAAGGAATAAATTGAACTACTCTTTTAACTCTTTTAGGATGATCTATAGCATAATCAAAGCTGGGAATAGGAATAGGTTCATCTCCAGGTACAATTTCTATATCAGGCAATAAGGTAGCTATAACACATAATCCTGTCTAATTATCAGGTAAAAAGATAAGAGCTAGATTTCCTCCACAGACAAATACCTGTCCTTTTGAAAGACAAATAGAGGAACTATAAGTAATTGATTGAATACAATCTGTAAAAGTAACAAATCCGACATCAATTGTATTTTTGTTGCTCTGAAAACTTCCTTGTATATAGAAAATGAATTGAACAGCTACAGGTTGAACTTTAAATGGTAAGCTTAGGGTTCAACTAGGATGTGTGGGGTTTAAAATACTATATAGAGTAAAATTTGAAGGGATAGCAAGAGATATGAATGTACCTTGATTTATACATAGCCAACATTTTTTAGCTAATTTAGGATTAGACACATTGAGAGCCATTAGAGTAGCCATTAAAATATCTGAAGTTTGAGTGTTTAAATCATTTTCTTGTAAGTTAGAAAGTGTCAGAATATGATCAGTTTTTAAAGATTTTAAAGATATCTGTTTTATGACATTTTTCATACGACTTTGTACATTAATTTTTCTAATTCTGTCTTGTGGTCCGCCACCATCAGAAGTATGTATTGGGGCAGTTTTATTCCAGCACACCGGTTTACCTGGGGTGCCGCGGCATGAAGCCTGAATATATTTATGGCTTTTAAAAGTCCATGGAATATTAGACCAATCATCTCCAAGAACATTAGTGACAGTATGCTGCAATACAGCTGTAAAATATACATTATTATCTAGTCCTGTACATTTTTGTACTGATATATTACAAGAAGAATGCATTGCAGCATAATAAGTGATACATTCTTTAGGACATCGTTCTGGCTGGCCATCTTGCAGATTTCATTTCTTTAGAATGTATATATACTGATCCTCGACCCCAGATGAGGACTGGATCTGGACCATACCATGAATTAGTTATAGGGTCTTTCTATAGTACAGAAGCAAACTGTTTTTGTGTTTCTGTATGCCAGAGACGAGAAGCTGCTGATTGTCCATTAGCATCCAAGTTTAAAAAATTGAGAATAAATAAAGCATGAGAAAGAATATTTCTTGGTGACCCCCTTGTGGGATACCATTCTCCCATTTTTATTTTATTTATAGTAAGTTTTATAGAAAGATGTGCTCTTTCCACTATTCCTTGTCCTTGTGGATTATAAGGTATACCTGTAATATGTTGAATATTAAGACGTTTATAAAATTTAGAAAAAGTAGAACTGGAATAACCTGAACCATTATCGGTCTTTATCTGTTGTGGACATCCCAAGATAGAAAGAGCATTAAGTACATGACTAATTATATGTCTAGTAGCTTCACCAGATTGAAGAGAAGCAAAAATAAAACCACTAAAAGTATCTATAATCACATGAACATATTTGAGTGTACCAAATTTAGGAACGTGAGTAACATCCATTTGCCATAATGCATTAGGTATTAGTCCTCGGGGATTAACTCCAAAATGAGGAGTTGGAAGGTGTATGGCACAAGAAGGACAATTTTTAACAATTTGTCTAGCTTGTTTTTTAGTAATATTATACATTAGTCTGAGTGTTTGTGCATTAAGATGATGTAATTAATGTGTAGTTTGTGCTAAGGTAACTATCAATATTATCAGTAGAAGTGACAACAGCCAATAGAGAAACTGTATTTAAACGAGTAGCCAAATCAGCTTTATGATTGCCTGTAGCTAAAGGTCCTGGCAATCTAGAATGAGCACGTAAATGTCCAATGAAAAAGGGATGTTTTTTCTTAGTTATAAGTGATTGTAATTGTCGAAATAAGTTGCCAGCATTAGAAACAGTTTTTATTTGACCAGTAGTTTTTAACAATGGAACAGAATGTGTAATGTAAGCACTGTCTGTATAAATATTAAATGATTGATCAGAGAAATCAGAAAAAACAGCAATAACAGCATGTAATTCCGTCAATTGGGCCGAAGAACTATTTGTTTGAAATTGTACTGTTAAATTTTGATTATGACAAACGTAGGCAGCTATGCCCGTTGAAGAACCATCAGTAAATATTAACAATGCATCCTTTAATGGATGAAGTGTGGTAACTTTAGGAAAAGCAAATTTATGCTTATTAGCAAAATCAATAAGCTTATTTGGAGGATAATGATTATCTAAAAGACCTATATAAGAAGCCAAGGCAACAGGCCAAAACTCAGTAGTTTGCATAAGCCAGTTAATTTGATCTTTAGTATAAGGTTGGATAATAACATCTGGTTTTTTACCAAAATAACACCTGCCTTGTTTTCTTTCTAAAATAATAAGATCAGATACCATTTTATAATATGGCTCAATAATTTTTTTAGGTGTAATAGGTAAATGAATCCACATTAAAGGCGCTGTTTGCTAAAAAACAGCAGTTGGAGATAATGGTGTCTTACAAATAATAAACTGTAAAGGTTTATCATAATCTATACATGTAACTGTTTGAGACAAAATAGCTTGTTTTACATATGTATGGCCTGTCTACCCTCAGGTGTAAGTACACGAGGAGATGTAGGGCTTGCATCTCCATGCAAAATGTCATAGAGAGGTTTTAATTGACTTTTAGAAAGTTTTAAATGGGGCATAAACCAATTAATATCTCTAAGAAGTTTTTGAAAATCATTTAAAGTTTTAAGTTTATCTAATCTTAATTTTAAATTTTGTGAAAAAACCTGTGATCCTCTCATTTGAAAACCTAAATATGTATATGGATCTGTAAGTTGAACTTTATCAGGTGCAATCTGCAATCCTTTATTAGATAAAGCAGACTGTAATTCTTTATAACATTGAAGTACTTTACCACCATTTTGACCAGCCACTAAGATATCGTCCATGTAATGTATGATATATATATCTGGCCATCGATCTCTTATCGGTTGCAAAGCTAGAGCAACAAAAGATTGACACAGAGTAGGACTATTTGCCATGCCTTGTGGAAGAACACACCATTGGAATCTTTTTATGGGTGCATTAAAATTAGTAGCAGGCAGGCTGAAAGCAAATCGCTTTTGATCATCAGGATGTAAAGGTATAGTGAAAAAAATCCTTTAAATCTATTATAATTTTAAAATAATCTAAAGGTATAGCAACAGGTGATGGAAGACCTGGTTGCAAAGCTCCCATCAACACCATGCTTTTATTTATTGCTCTAAGATCTTGTAACAATCGCCATTTACCTGATTTCTTTTTTATGAGAAAAATGGGAGTATTCCAAGGAGAATTACTAGGAATAATATGGACAGCTTTAAGCTGCTGCTGTATCAGCTGTTGTGCAGCCATTAATTTTATAGAAGACAGAGGCCATTGATCAACCCAAACAGGTTTTTTAGACAACTATATAATTTTTTCTGCATGAGTCACAGGAGTATCAATGGCCCCTATAGAAAATGGCCTAAACCTGCTCTGTCTAATTTTGGAGTAGTCTCTATAAGTGTCGTTGTTTCAGTATTATTTTTACCCAAGCCTTGACCTGGTTTAAATCCACCTCTCAACATTTGAGCAGTGACTACATCATTAGGGCTTCCCATAATCATACCAAATTGAGACAATAAATCTCTTCCCCATAAATTTACTGGTAAACCACTTATAACATAAGGTTGTATAGTGCCTCTATTTCCTTCCAAATCTTTTTTTTTTTGTGGTACTGGGGATCGAACTCAGGACCCTGCGCTTGCTAGGCAAGCGCTTATTCCACTGAGCTATATCCCCAGCCCCCAAATCTTTTCAAGTTAATAACTTTGAACTTTTTTTCGGGTTTTGACTTTGTCCTATGCCTTGTAGGTGAGTCATAGTGACATCTAAAGGCCAAGTTTTGTGCCAAATCTCCTTTTTAATAATAGTAATATCGGCACCTATATCAATCAATCCAGAAAATTCTTTACCATCTAACCATAAGGTCATGAGAGGTTTATGTGTAGAAATAACTTTTGCCCAATATACATCTGATGAGCCAAATCCTTTATTATCTCTCTGTTGAGAGACAATTTTATTAGGTGTCTGAATTAGAGGCAGAAGTAACAATTGTGCAAATCGTTGTCCGGTTTGAATTGTATTAATAAATTTAGGAGAAGAAGCCATGACTTTAATTTTACCTATATAATCATTATCTATAACTCCTGGAAAAACTTGAATACCATTAAGAGTAGAACTACTTCTACCTATTATAAGACCAAAAGTATCTTTTGGCAGAGGTCCAAAAATTCCTGTAGGAAGAGTTTGAACACCCATTTTAGGTGTTAATACTGTATAGGAGGTGGAACTGAGGTGTAATCCTGTGCTACCTGTTGTGGCTCCGCAGAGATCAGAAATGGATTGGTGTTGTCTTGTGATGAATTATTGGTCTGTGGAACAAATTTGAGTGCCCCATAAATTTGTCTGGGTTTGGGTATAGGTTTGGGGGCCTGGGGCTGGCCCCAATATCCATTTCCCTGCATTGGAGTTGATTCTGTGTTTACAATTTTTGACTGTAAACTATAATCAGTTGTACAGTATGGACTTAATTTTTTACCATTAATATCTATTTTTGATTTGCAATTATTTGCCCAATGCCTTCCCTTTTTGCATCTAGGACATATATCTGGCATTTTTGTGTTAGAATTATTAACAGGATCTTTGTTTTCTTTAGTACAATTTTTGGCAAAATGACCTGTTCCTCCACAAGAAAAGCATTTCTGTCATAGATTTACATATTGTTGAACTGAAATATTCTTTTTAGCAGCAGCCAAAGCAAGACCTTGTTGATAAGCAATTCCAATATCAGAACAAAGACATATATAACCTTGCAAATCAGTCTTTTTTCTATATGGTCGAATAGCAGCTTGACAGGCAGCATTAGCATTTTTATAAGCCAATTGTCTGACAAAATCTGTACCTGCATCAACATTTCCAAAAAGTCTGTCGGTTGCAGTGAGCAAGCGATAAACAAAATCTGAAAAAGGCTCATCTGGTCCTTGTCTAATGCTAGTAAGAGAAGAACTCATATCTCCTTTAGAAGGTAATTTTCTCCATGCCCTATTTGCAGCTGTAAGAATTTGTGTATATAATCCTGGATCATATAACATTTGAGCCTCTTTGGAATCAAAATTGCCTTCTCCCACTAACATATCAA
>PVLD010013664.1:0-15221 GCA_004027595.1 Dinomys branickii | reverse complement strand
GAGAGTAGCTTTAGCTAATATATACCAATCTGCAGGAGTAAGCCAATTAACAGCTACGGATTCTAAAATTGCTGTAGTATAAGGAGCTGTAGCTCCGTACTGAGCCACTGCTGTTTTGAGCTCTTTTATCATTTTAAAATCCAAAGTAAGAAGAGTGCGGAGAACTTGTCCTTGATCATTTGTTGCTTCAGTTACCGGAAATGTTTCTAATTTATTTATGTCTATAAGAGCAGCAACTTGAGGAATAGACTTTGAAATGACACCTTTTACAGTTGGTTTTAAATTTTGTAAGGTATCTGTTTTTATGTCTAATCATTTTTTAGAATCATGTATATTTAATTCTTCTAATTGAGAGATAAGATTTTGATGATCTTTTCTAATCCTAATCTCTTGAGTCAAAAGATCTTGTTGTTGAGTTAAAAGATCTTGTTGGTCCAATTTTATTCGTTCTTTAATAAGTTTAATATTATTTTTTAATTCTTTAGTAGAATCATTAAGGACTGGATATGCTGATGGAGAAGCATTATGAGTAGTACTATAAGATGGAGGACATTGAATATTAAGTGGCCAATCGAAATTCTAACATTTAATAGCCATTTTCGCTGCACGATATTCAGCCATCTTTGCCACATCATTATGACTGTCACTTGATTCTTCCATTTTAGGTTCTGAAATTTCTGACAAATCAGGATATAGCTTAGTTTTGGGCGTAGCTCCTCCCATATCCGATGAGTCATTAAGACTGGGCATGATTTTAGATTTAGATTTTCTCAAATCAAGAGGAGTAGATGTAACTTCCTGCTTTAGACTGGATTTAAACTGGTTTGAACCTGATTTTATGGGTTCCATCTTTTTTATATCCGTCATGGAGGACTCATTGTTCTCAATTTTTTTAACTTGATGGTCCTCACTATCACTATCGAAAGACATAAGGTCTTCATCTTTTCTATCTACTATTTTTTGACTTTGAATTGCTTCATTTTGATTTATTTTTTGATTTTGAATTGCTGCTTGTTCTGAAGCCTCATTTTGTAAAATTATTTCACCTGTTTTAACCACATTAGCAATAGTAGTATCAAAATTTTTGGTAGATAAAATATCATCAATCAAATTCCAATAGGAAAAAGCAGTTATTGGTACTTTTGCAACCCCCAAAACTGTATAATAAGATTTAAGTGCATCACCAACTACTTTCCATTTCGATGAATCAATTGTTCCTTCAATAGGAAACCAAGGACAAACTTCATTAATATAATCAAAAAATTCATATAACTGTTTATATTTAACCTTTACTCCTCGCGCCTGGAGAGCTTTCTCTAGCTCTTTGATAAACATTTCATGTTTGCTCATTGCTTGTCCCATAGTTGCTGTCCTTACAGAGGTATGTCAGACGCAGCAGGTTCCTGCGCCAGACCGATCCTCTTCTACTCCAGTCTCGTCGGAGATGTGTGCACGATTTCTAGAACAGCCGTCCTCACTGGTTCCCCTGTATTCGAGCCCCACGTTGGGCGCCACTTGTCCCGACCCGCGGGCAGTCAACGAAGGCTCTAGAGGGGGAGCGGGATGAAAAGGAGACAAGAGGGACACGAGAAATGGAGACAAGACAGGAGTCCGATCAAGTCTCATTTATTAGGCAGAAGTCTCGGGTTTATATACAGTGCAGGAGTGGGGATTGACGTCAGTGGGTGGTCAGAGCATCAGGCGTTATTACATAATTACAGGAAGTTGACCATATATAGAAGTCACAGGAAACTAACCATACATGGGAACTACAGGAAACTAACCATATATGGAAACTTAATTCTCAAGATGGCTGGTAGTTTACAAAATGGATGCCGACCTCAGGTCTCTCAGCAGTACAAGATGGATGCAGACCGCAGGTCTCTCAGCAGTCTCCCACAATTCCTCTGCATGTTTTCAAATTACAATAGACTCTTAACATTCCCCAAGTAATCTGTACACTTCTGGTGACCTCAGAGATACAATCAATGCTAGGAAAGCGCTGGAATATCACATAGTAACATATCTCACACCTTTACTAAGCTGGGACAATGAAGACAATAACTGATGTTCTAAAGCGAGTCTCGGTAGTAGCAAAATGTATGATTCATTATTTTTTCTTTCTGTGTTCCATAGCAGTATATTCTGAGATTAGCTTTTGAAAATCTTCCATACTGTAAGTTCTAAGATTTTATTTTTCCATAAAAGGGAAAACTATAGGCATGGTGAGACATGACTGACTTATACAAATTGCAGGAAAATGAAGGTTCACAAGTAGAAGCCAGAGATATTTAGGGCAGTGAAATCACATTGTGGATTCATGTTGGATGCATGTTAGATACATGTCATTGTACATGTGTTTTCTAGTGAAATGTTCAAGAGCAAATGTCAACCTTAGTGTGAACCATGGATCTTGACTGACTTCAACAGAATTGTACTTTATTGTGATGATATACTGTGTAGATGTCGGGGCAGGGGTGTGAAAGACATCTCGGCACTTTAAATTTTTTTGTTACTATACATCTCTAAAAGTGATGAAAATCTCTAAAAACTATTACTTGGAGTCAATAAAAGAGCTTCTCTGTTGCCATGTGAATATAAAATGATGCCACAATCCACACTACTCCAGGGTCCTGGGACTGGTCTCCTTCATTAAAGCAGGACTGAGAAACTAAAAAGAAAGTTACAGAATAGAGGAGCTCCCTTGAGCTCTTCTACCAAATCCTCCCAGTGACCTTCAAAGTCTGGATGCATCTGAAGAACTTGCTCTGCTGCTGGAGACACCGAGAGGGGCAGCTGGGGCGGCCCAGCCTCACACTTCTGCTTTCCCGGGAGGTTTATGTCACGGCTTGTATCACTGTGGGAGGGTACTCATCATATTGCTGGCAGTAATAAGTTGAAATGTCTTCAGGCTGCAGGCTGCTGATGGTGAGAGTGTAATCCGTCCCAGACCCACTGCCGCTGAACCTCGATGGGACCCCAGAACCCAAACTGTTTGCATAATAGATCAGGAGTTTAGGAGCTTGCCCTGGTTTCTGCTGATACCAGTTTAAGTATTTGTTAACACCCTGACTGGCCCGGCAGGAGATGGTGACTCTGTCTCCTACAGATGCAGGTAAGGATGGAGCCTGTGTCAGCTGGATGTCACACCTGGCACCTGGGATGGGAAACATAACAACACCATCACAGTTATTCATGATGAAACAGGACCTCCCTGAAACCTCCGGCAACTCTGAACAACCAAGCTGAGTAAATTTCTGGCGCTGTCTTTCCTTACCTGGGACCCAGAGCAGCAGCAGGCCCACAAACTGAGCAGGGACCCTCATGTCCATGCCCTGTCCTGGCTGGGACTGACTCCTGCACAGGGTGAGAGGGGCAGCCTATTAAGAAATCCCCAAGCAGCTGGCTGTACTCTTGGGATATGCAAATTAGCAGAGCTGAGAGGGGTGTGGCCCAGCTGCAGAGAGGGCTCATCTCAGCACAGGCTCAGTGTTCTCTGGGGTCCCTGTCCAGACCAGGTCAGCACAGATCTCATGCGGAGGGTGTGTTTCTCTATTGGGCCACTGGACCCAATCAGGCTGCTGTCCCATGGGTACAGTGAACTTGTTCTCACATCTCAGCACACACTTTACTTGAGGACCACACTCCTAGGTTATGATCCCTTTGAGGAGGAGGAATTAAGGGACACAAATAGGCTGCCCGAAGCTTAGGTATAAAATGAGAACTAAAGGCAGGAAAAGAACAGAATTAATAAACTCTTTGAACTTGACTGCGTTCTGCTACTTAGCATGACTCAGACGGCAGGGGAGGACCTGCACAATTACGCTTTCTAGGCCCAGGCTTCCCCAAGCGGACACACGAGCACATGATTCTGCTTGTTTCCACCAAAGGCAGTTCTAAGACCCAGCCAGGGTCTTGCTCTCCATTTTCTTTCCAGGATAAGTTAGGAAAATTTCAAAAGCAATGCAAGAAACGGGATATATTTAAAACTATAAAAATAAGGCTGGGTGTTAAAATGTTTAAGAATGGATCAGCAGCTTGGATACAATAGAAAGGACCCCAAATCTTTCTTTTTTCTTTGGCAATCTCAACACATGCAATTTTCAAGGTCCAACCTAAGGCCTCATGATCTCAAGACGGCAGCGATGTCTCTGTGCCTTAAGGGTTCTCAAAACACCTTCTGGAAGAAATCCAAGCAAAACTTTTCACCTCCTCCTCTCAGTTCAGGTGTATGGAAATCTTTCCCCGTGCCTGTGCACCTGCATTCCTCTTACCTCTCACTTCTGAGATGGTCACACGAGCCTCCCAATCCCGGCTCCAGCCTAGGCTGGAAGAGGCTCATCTGTGTTTGCTGTGCTCAGCAGGTCAGAGCTGCTGCTGAATAAACTGAAGAAAACAGAGATTGCTGCTGTGAAAGTGATCAATTCTTAATCAGCCCTTTAAAATTCAATAACCCTGTGTTTCTAACTTATATTGGATGGAGAGGACAGATCTGAAGAAAAAATGTATCTGTTCTGTTAGGAACAAGCAGGACTCTAGTATGACAAGAAAAAGAGATCCTCCTCATCCAGGTGCTAAGGGTGACTTGAGGAACTGAGGAGACATGGACAGTGAATTTAGGGTCTTAATAGATTTTTCAAGTCCTGGAGTGTACGGCAGTGGTTTGGAACAGGACCTGAACCCGGGCTGAGGTCAGGCTTGTAGTGCTGAGAGTTGCTGAGCTGTGCCCTGGGTTTTGGAGGAAGCAGCTGCTCCTCTGACCCATGGGACTGAGGAATTGCAGGGACCAGGGACCCTGTCCATGGCACCAATTAGCAGGGCATCCTGACAAGGGCAGCAGTCAATATTCTGGGTTTTGACCAAGCTGAGAGCTTAAGGAAGAGTGACCCTGAGAGAGACCAGGACCACAGCGCTGCCCTGGTTCTGTGAGCTGAAGCTTCTCCTGAGGGAGAACCTGAGCAGTGGATCTCACTGTTCCTAAGGGGCAGAGGCCAAGAGGAGGACCAGCAAATATCCTAATCCCAGAGGTTTATTCAATCAGCTTCTGATCTGCTTAGAAAGATGAAGATTTTTGATACACAAATGAATATGTCAATTGCTTTTTGCTGTGTGCATGTAATACATTAATTCTTAATGTAGTGACAATTATAATAATTGTAATTTTTGTGTAGCATATTATTATAAATTCTGGCAAATTAAAAATGAGCAATGAGACCTCAGAGTCAGCACATTACCTCCCGATCCTTCCCCACTGCAGTTTGAGCAGCAGGAAGCTCAGGGCCAACCTCAGCCCCTGTGGGCCTAGCAGTGACCTGAGCTCACTGCTGAGGACTCTGCAGAACAGCAGGGCACAGTTCTGCAGCCACAGCCCCTCCCCCTGCCCACCTTCCCTCCTCTCAGACCACCCCCCCATGCATTTCCTGTGCAACTCAAATGGAGTTGAGTTCTACAGGACCTGTCACCTCCACCTCTGAATACATGAGGTCACTTCATTCTTGTTTCATTCCCAGCTGGCCACGTGCACTGTTGTGGCCATTGTTCCCCAACCCTGCTTCATCCTGCTTCATTGCTGACCCTGAGGCCTCCTGGGTAGGTAATCATAGTCAAGGGTATCACCAGTCACAGGAAATACTAAGGAATTGGCAGATGGAGAAGACATGGCCCACTGTGCCCACAGGCCCCAGCCCTGTGAGGTTAGAGAGCTGGGCAGAGAGCTCCCTGCCTTAGTTCCCCACACAGGGAGAGTGTCACTGTTAGAGTCCTAGAGTTTCCAGGCTAAGGCCTCACTGCTCGTTTATTGAGAGGTTGTTCGCCATCTACTGGAACGTTTGTAGCATAGCACCCTTTTTGTTTGTGCCCCCAATGTCTTGGCTGAATCTTTTCACCCATACTCATGAAGCTGATTTTATTTTATCCACTACCAGGCAAGATTGAGGAGAAAATTCAAATGATTCCTCTGCCTAAAATATAGATTTGCCAAAGAGTGGGAGGCCATGAAAACCCTCCAGGGTGGCGTGGCAAGAAGTATTGGAAGGCTGAGGAGCCACGTTCTAGCTCTGGTTGACCCAGCCCCATCTTCCTGACCACCCCAGGCCCTTTCAAGAGCAGCCTGTGGAATCCCAGCATCCTGCATGGCTTGCGCTCTCGGCAGTTGGTGGTTGTTTGCGGTTGTTTGCAGTTGTGGCAACTGAGACATGGGAAGGTCCCAGAAGTGCAGAGGTCCCTCAAGTCACTCTCCATCTCCCTCCCCAGTCTCCTCCTCGGGTGCTGAGGAAAGCAGTGCAGCTAGACCTGGAACCCGGGCACATTTCTGCTTCCGCCACCATCTTCTTCTGCATCCAAATCAGCACATTCATGTCTGACAGTTTAACGTCTCTCAGCAACAGCTGCCTTCGGTTTTATTGAAAGGAGCATGAACCTGGAGAACAGAACAGTACAACGGCAACTATGGGGACCCAGCAGGCCTGGACTGGTCAGGAGCTTCACTGAAGTCACACGAGTTACTCTGTGTAGGGGATGTTGTTCATAGAATCACAAAGGTTGACTCATTCCAGAAACCTTCCAGGAGGACTGATGATGAGAAAATATAAGAGCAGATGACAATACGTAAAGGTCAGAGACAAAGGGGCCTCACAGAGCAGCAAATTCTTTGCTCAAGAACTTGTGGTCAAGATGAAGATGGTGGGCTGGGGATATAGCTCAGTGGAATAAGTGCCTGCCTGGCAAGCACAAGGTCCTGAGTTCTAATCCCCAGTACCACCAAAAGAAAAAAGAAATTAAAACCAAAAGATGAAGATGGAAATATAACTATGATACAGAGCTATCCTTTATGTTTTAGCACTGTTTAAATGCTGGGAAATTAAGCTATATAGTTTGGGTAATTAACTAGTGATTTATATCTGCACCATTTGCTTCATTTGTGATAAAGTTTAAATTTAAACTCTAATTATTCTTCACTTAGGATAACATGAAGTTTTGCCTTTATAAGATATTCAATTATTAGGTGTCTTTTTTACATTAAGGTAGAGCTTCATCAGTGAGGTGCATGTATTTCCCTTAAAATAATATGAACAAAAGAAACTAGGAATGCATCTTTTCATATTTACTGCTTGTTTTGAGATTGCTCTCTCAGGTAATAAACACAGTTATAAATGTGTTGACTGCGGGAAAAAAAAATTTTTCTCAGCCATACCTCATGAAACACCTCCTGGGTTTATGTTGTAACCAGTACTCGTTCCTCTCAGCTGGAGCCAGAAATCCAAGATACAAAGGGATGGAGCCACATATCCAGGGTCCAGGGCTGCACTTGCCTCAGGTCAATGCCTATCCTAAAATACTGACCAAATTCTGCTTGGGGCTTGTGACAGGCAGGGACACCGGGCAACATGCAGAGCAACAGCAAAATGCTGCATGGATGAAAGCGCAGCTTCTGAAGCGAGGGCCAAGTCTTTGTCATGAGCGAGGGCCAGGATCTTGTTTGGTGAGAAATATTGTGGTCATTTCTACCTGTAAGGAAATAAATTCACACAAGGATCTGATCGTTATACTGCTGTTTGACTTTTATACTACCGAGGAGGCAAATATATTTTTTTCAGTAAACAGTGGATTCAGTAATTTCCCCTTGTTTTGAAGGTCCCGTAATAGGTCTTTGCAGTTTGCATTCATCCACCTGATAGCCTGGTGCCCCTTTAGCACTCAGAGCACAAGCTGGGTACTCTGAAACCTTCCCTGATCGCCAGGGCTACACAGTCTGACATCTCCAGAGCCTGTATCCATTGCCTGAATTCTTTGCTATTTAATGTACCAATCAGTGTCCACTAGAGAAATAAATTTAATGCGACTATACAAATATATAAAGGTTTATAAGGCAGGTTTACCTTGGTTGCTTGCACAGTCGGATGTGGTAGCACATCCTGGGCTGTGCGTGTGCGGCAGTTTTTAAGTATCTCGGCAAAGTTTGAAGGCCTGGAGCTCACTGTTCATTCCTGTGAGAGCCTGTACCATCAGGCTGGAGTATCTGCCCTAGAAGACTGAAGAGTCTGCACTACAATCCGGGAGACCACATCCAAGATGAAGGTGCAGACTCGAGCTCCTCCAAAGAAGCAGAAGCAGCCTTCATTCTTCCTTTCCCTTCAGTTGCATGAAGGGCATCATAATTTTCACTTTAATTCTAACAAGGCTACAAGCCGACCTTTTGCTGTCACTTATAATCCAAATGTGTTTTTCTTTTTCAGTAAAATCCTTCAGCCTCACCCAGAACTGCTCTGATCCAGTGAGTTGGGTGTTACTTACACAAGCTGACACAATCACTTACCTATCACACTTAACAATTTGAGACTGTATTAAATTTTATTTACATCAGTACTGCACCCCACATAGGTCCCTCCTCTACAGCTATAATATGGGTCCTCTCCATGGAAAATGTCTTATTTATTCATATAAGCTTATTCCTCACATGATGGCTTTACCTTGCTTCTGGAAACTCCAACACTAAATGAAAAATTGGTAATCCAAATATATTGTTTCTTTTTCTCCTGGAAAACTTATGATGCATTTCACTCAAGTGAAGGCAACAAGCTGTTTCCTATTGATGAAGTTTAACTGAAATTCTGTATTATGTTTAGAGTTTTTCTATTGTTTTGTTTGTGTCTTTGTTTTTGTTATTTTATTTTTACTCTTTTCTCTTTAAAGTGAAAACAAACAACCTTCAATTTCTGAAAAATACAATTTTATAGAGGTAACAACAATTTTTAAAGAGAGCACTAAAAAAGAACAATAGTAAAATACCGACAACATAGAGCAAAAGAAAACAAAGCAACAACAATAAAAATGATACAGGGTTTGAGAACAAAGTGATGGGAATTAACAGTCGTTGGTATATTACATATTGTGACCTTCAGCAAAGTTGATCCGATTACCAGATGTAAGAATGCAACATTGATCAAACCATTAAAGAGAATAAAATTCAAAAACAAAAACAAACTGGAAACAATACAGAGTTTCACTAGACAAGATGGTAGGAATTCACCCATGGTTGTTATATTGCATATTGTTGCCTTCAAATTAGTAACAATTTTTTGAAAATTAAGTAAACATAGAGACTATTTACAAAATGAAAGTACAGTAATGAAGCTCATGCATCTAAGAATGCTATTAAGAAAGCTAACAGACATACAACTACTGCATGGGATAACATATTATAAGATCATATATCCAAGAAGTTGTTCCTAACTAGAATATATAAATAATTCCTGAAGTTCCAAAAAAATAAGAATCTAGGTAATGGACTTCAATATACGTTTTTCCAAAGAGCATTGTAATCCAGCATGGACAATGCATCTAAAGGTGAACTCTGACTTAGTACAATTTTCTTAGATGTTTTATACGTTCTGTGGCCTGTTCATCTGATTTTCAATCTGTATAAATGGTAATTAACTTTATAAGGTCTCATGAATGAATGAATCTGATGCTGGAAAACAAAAGTGTTGTAAAGACGGGGAAAGTGGGGAGTTGAAATGTGTTTAGTGCATGTATAAGTCCCCTCCAGTGATGCGATCATTACATACTGCAAATGTGCGCTGATGAAAGGAAAAAAAGAAAGAAGATATAAAAAGTGTTCATAAGCAAATAAAAAGATACTCAATCTAACTACTCATTAAGGAAATGAAAGTGAAAGCCACAATGAGACAGTACTCCACACCCAACAGTAAGACTGTACTTAGGAAATTAGCAGTGTAACTGAAGCACGAGAGAAATTGCAAATTTGTGCATTACTAGTGGAAAGGAAAATAATTGATTTCTATAAAGAACATTCTGGCAGTTAATCAAGTTTTTAAGTGTAAAATTTCCATACAACTGAGCAATTCCACTCCTTAGTATATATTCAAAGAAGTGAAAGCAGTGTGGATATTCACACACTTGTGTTCATATCATCATTATTTAAAATATCTAAAAAGGGATAAGAATCAGTGTGTGTGTTTTCAGCCACAGAACTTTAAAAGCTGCTATACCTTCTTGATCCAATGGTTGCATTGAAGAGACATTCTTTGTAGAAAGAAATGACTGTGTCAAATGGGGATGAAGATCACCAATAAACGAAAATGTGCAGGAGTAATGTCGCCAAAGACTCCAATTCTGAGGGGACATTACTGTGTAAATAGCTCTTCTCCATTTCAATGGCATCACAACCGAGAGGGCACAATGGAAGAGAGCAGGACTATCCACAGCTTTATCACGCCTGCACTTTGCTGGTGCTGGGTGCTTATTAACATGCTTGAAGATCCAGGGCTTCAAGATCACAAGGGTTTCAAGATCACATTCTTGCCCCCAAACAAGATGACTTGCCTCGCCCTCAAAGCTTTGAAACGTGGCATTGACTTGGCATTTTACATGTGAAAGCCACTTTAGGAATCTTTTTCCACAATATTGAGGATTTGCTCTGGCAAACAACGGATCTCTACCGTCAACGTCTCTGACGCTTCCAAATGTCATTCAGCTGCCTTCACATCAGCACTCGCAGACTTGCCACTCACGTTCACACAAAGTAATGTGCAGTGATTGTTTAATCCTTAGAATCATTCACAGTGATCATCCTACTGAAGGCCGTGCTTTCCTCTGAAAATTGCAAACACAGTTCGCACTTTGACCATGATTGTCATGGCTGTGAGAGGGATGTATCTCTGAGGCTGGCCTTCAGTCTAAACCCTTAGCGGCTTCTCCATGTCTGAGAATGGCATTTCTCAAACTTTTGTTGTTCTTGGTGCTTTCAGTGACACAACTTGTCACTTGTTTTTTGTTCCTTAAGGTCATAGCTGTGGTGGAATGTGACTGACCTGACGAGCAACCAACAATTGTCAGGGATTTTCAACCAATGTGGTCCTTAATCACTTTCACCTTTGTTTCCATGCCAGTCTGCTAATGTAGGTTCTTACTAACAACGCTTGCAGTGGATTTTGTATTCTTAGGAGTGGTTAGAAAGAAAATAGTATGAATTTTTTTTTTTTTTTTTTTTTTTTTTTGGCGGTACAGGGGATCGAACTCAGGAGCCTGCGCTTGCTAGGCAGGCACTTATTCCACTGAGCTATATCCCCAGCCCAAGAAAATAGTATGAATTATACCAGAAGAATGAGATAAAGAAGAGATGTGTGGGGCTGCTGCTGATGTAGTACAGCGTGTTATTTACAGTAAGCTTTTAAATAAGAATAATGACCACAATCTAAAATAATGACCTAAAGTATAGTATAAAAGTACATAAACAAGTAATACAATCATTTTATGATGATTATCAAGTCTTATATGCTATAGGCAATGATATGACAGCCAGTGGTAGGTTTGATTATCCCAGTATCACACAAATGCATCAATAATGCATTGTCCTATGGCAGTGACTACAGTATCCCCAGGAGATATGAATTTTCCTGCCACCTTGGGATCTCATGGAACTACAGGTATAAATATGCTCTTTCACTGACCAAAATGTTATGCAGCACATGACTATATCCTACAATATATTTTCACCTTAAAAATTATCCTTCATAGAATAGTACATAGAAGAAAACACAATGTGTGACTCACTTATATTAGATTCCAAGAGCACAGAAAAACCTACGACGCAAGAAGTAGAACAGGTGACAGTAGGGAATGGAGAGAGGGGAAAGGAAAGGATTCAGAGCATGTAGGGGAGTTAAAAAACTGCTTCCTTCAACTTTCCCAGAGAGTCCACGGTGGAAACAGGGTTTTTCAGATATCACTGAAAGGAATGAAGATATACATTACAATGAAGTTGAAGATGTGGTTGGAAGTTATGTAGTAGATACAGTGACATTTTGGGCTCAGAATATTGAAAGAAATAAAGACATTATGAAGCTTGGTTGCTCACTGTCTAAAGTTTGTCCCTATGCCGATTGAGTTTTTGGGAGTCTTGACCCAAAGAAGATTTATGGTAGATTGTTTTCTGAAGATAAATGTTGGTACAGATGTAAGTATTGAAGATCATCAGTGATGAAAAGTGTTCGGTGAGGTACTTTGACTATGGAAATACTGAAATTCTAAACTGATCTGACATAGTAGAAATTCCTTTGGAGCTGCAGTTTTCTAGTTTTGCTAAAAGGTATGGACTTTGGGGACCACAAATTCCGTCTGGCCAAGCAGTTCCCAGTTTGATCAGGGCAGAACCTTTTTGGAGTGTTTGATTTTTGAAAAGGAAATAAAAATGAGAATTAAAGCAACCAATCAAGATGGAACAGTTATTGCTGAGGCCGAATATGACAGTGTGGATATAGGTGAAGCGGTGGCTAAGAAAGGATTTGCAGAAAAATATCAACACACATGTAGCACTAACATGTGTGAAGAAAAGAAATCGGATCCAAGTCAGCTTGCTCTCAGGAACCTCAAAAATCCCATTCCCTTGTGGGGTCATAGATCAAACCAGTTGAACGTCAATAGGACAAAGGGACATTTAAGTGGAAAACTGACTCGTAACTTGAAAAAAAAAATGATTCAGGGAATCATGTGACATTTTCAAAGGAAATTTTAGCTGTTGGCACCTTTAATTTAGGGTGTAATGTCAGTCTGGCAAAAATAAAGCAGGGCCAGAAGCTGAATGAAGAAAACCAAAAACTTAAAGCAGAGAAGGAAAGTCTTCTTGAAAGTTTCGAGGCATTAGAACTGAAAGTATAATGGACTCCTCAGGATCTGCAGCAAGAGAAAGAAGCTTCTATGAATTTGACCAAATATTTAGAACTTGTTCTGAAGACTTATGTAGGTAGTAGAATGAAAAATCTGTCCACTGAAGTGCAAACACTAAGAGAAATTAGGCATGTCAGCATCAGTATTTGGTTTGGGAATCACCTTTCTGTCGCTATAAAAGTGTTGGATGAAGGGTGTATTACCGCTCTAGCTTCTTTGAATGAATTAGAGAAAATTTGGGCAGAATACAAGCTGGCTCAGGAGGCGATACAAACATGTGATAATGTGAATGAAGGGAATATTTTGATTGCCAAAAGAAATGAAGTGCAACAGAAGCTAAACATTGCAGTACAAATTTTTATTCTGGAAGTAGATGAGTTACTGCTTAATAAACGCTCACAGACCTTGGCAGTATTTATCATCTTCTTCAGAAGCAATGTATGGACAGACCAAAGGAGGAATAAACTCTGAAGAAATACTTAGAAAATTTTATGATTGGAAGTGTGATAAAAGAGAGGAGTTCACCAGTGTTAGGAGTGAAACAGAGGGTTCTCTGCAGCATCTGCTAGCATGGTTCCAGAATACTCTGAAGATTTTGATTTGTCTTTGGAAGAACCAATGACTTAAGAAGACGCAATTGGCAATATTGATGAAATCCTAGAGAAGGCAGAGTCATCCGTTTGCAAAGAGCTAGAGCTATCTCAGATTGAGCAAGGTGATGCAGACCAGGAGATCATTTTAAGTAGTTTGAGTCAAGTACTGCAGAAGATCGATTCAGAGGAAAAACTCATTGACATCATACAATCCAAGTACAAAGACAGTGTTGAGTTTAAAAAGCAAATGAATGAATATATGAATATGAGCCCCAGTGTGGATCACTTGCTGTCCATTGAGAAGAAACTGAAAGACTGAAAAGCTAACCTGAGATGGAAACTGGTTGAAAGGAAAAATTTGGAAGAATCTGATGACCCTGATGGATCTGAAATTGAAAAAATAAAACAAGAAATAACCCAGTCACATAATAGTGTCTTTCTAGAAATTTATCATGGAGGGAGGAATATGAGAATTTGAGTAACTTGGTATGGACATGGTTCCCTGAGTTGCCTCTGCTTCACATTGAAATAGGATTGTTAAATACATGAATTCTGGTGGTCTTCTTACTATGGGCTTAGAACGAGATCTTCTAGATGCAGAGCCCTTGAAGGAACTTAGCAGCAAGCGTGCTTTGGTATGCTCTGGAATTAATGGGCAGACAGTCCTTTTAAAGGGCTACTCTGTGGATGTAGACACAGAAGCCAGGGTGATTCAGAGAAGAGCCACCTAGCACAGAGCTTGGAGAGAAGCTAAAAAAGAGTCTGGGTTACTGCCATTAATTTTTTTTTTATTTTAAAAAAATACAAGTACAAAAACATATTGACAAACAGACACCAATTAGCATAAAAAATAGTACAATCACAACTAATCTATAGACAAGGTGATATGCTCTCAACAGTGGTTATTGCTTTATCCATTGATATCTTTGAAGTGTAAATATATAAGCCCATATACAGACATGCAAATTTAGTCAGACAATTAATCCTCTCAACAACAGAAAAAACACAAAAACCAAAAATCCAAAGACAAAAAACAAAACAGGCAAACATCAACAACAGCAAAAACAACAACAACAAAAAAAAAAACACACCAATAGTTGCTGCTTTACATATTGATATCTTCGAAGTGTGTGTTCAGGATAACACATACAGATATACACTATTAATCTAATATCCTGTCATCGATTATTGCTTAGAATTAAGTGATATAATACAATAGTAGAACCATGTTAGCCCTCCTGCATACATGCATATTCATATATACCTACATACATTTTTGTCTTTTTCTTTTCTACTTTCCTTCATCCCATCTGTTCTTTGTTTTAGAACAGATTTCTTTCATGTCTCTTAGTTTATATTCCCACCCTCGGGTTCTTACACCAGTGATACAATACGTTGCCTGCACATGTATCGCTGATTTATTTCACTTATGAGTATGGACTCCAGGTTTGTCCACTTGCCTACAAAGTCCCCAAAACTGTCTTTCTTTATAGTTGAATAATATTCCATTATATAAAAATGCCACAATTTTTTAATCCAGTCTTTTGTAGATGGGCACTTGGGTTGCTTCCACATTTTAGCTATTACAAATTGTGCTGCTATAAACATGGGTGCACATATGTCAGAGTGATATGATCTTTTCAGATCTTCTGGGAAAATACCCAGAAGAGGAATAGCTGGTTTGAATGGAACCTCTAGACCTAGTTTGTGGAGAAATCTCCAAACGGCTCTCCACAGTGGTTGACCAGTCTGCATTCCCACCAGCAGTGTAATAGAGTCCCTATTTCTCCACAGCCTCGCCAGCATCTGTTATTGGATGACTTTTTCATACTGGCCAGTCTTACTGGGGTGAGATGAAATCTCGATGTTGTTTTTATTTGCATTTCTCGAATGACTAAGGATGTGGAACATTTTCTCATATATTTATTTGCCATTTGTATT
>PVLD010013663.1:0-55171 GCA_004027595.1 Dinomys branickii | reverse complement strand
ACCCATAATCTTAGCACTTTGGGAGGAGGATTAGAAATTGGAGTCCAGCCTGGACAGTTTAACGACTTAGTGAGATGCTGTGTCAAAAAAGAAAGGAAGGAAGGAGAAGGGAAGGGAAGGGAAGAGGAGACGAGAGGAGAGGAGAGGAGAAGAGAAGAGAAGAGAAGAGAAGAGAAGAGAAGAGAAGAGAAGAGAAGAGAAGAGAAGAGAAGAGAAGAGAAGAGAAGAGAAGAGAAGAGAAGAGAAGAGAAGGCAACACTTTGTTGCCAAGATCTTCAAGGTTCTCTCAAGCACCACAGTTTCTGGTTTTGAGTCTCGTGAGCAAGTGGACATCACTCAAGGGTGTCTGATCTTTCCCCGGCTCTCAGCACCAGCACCCAGGGAAACGGAGCCTCAAGCACAAAGGTGGGAAGGGCTGCTCCTGGGAGCTTGAGCTCAGCCCCTCCATCCACCCTCGTTCTGTACCCCACCAGAACTACTGCTGCATACACCCCACGCGCAGGCTGTGAGCAGCCAAGAATTGCTGGGATCCCTGGTCAGGATCGCAGCGACACGGAAGACCTCACTCTAGCACACGGTCCAAGAACCATGGCCCCAGTGGCCAACTGCACTTGAAGTTTCTCAGGTGCCCAAGGTGGCCCCAGAACGTGGGGGTGGGGCGGGTTGGGGTGCAGGTGTGTGTGCGTGTGCATGTGCGTGTGTTCCCTGAGGGAATTTCAGAACAGGAAACACTGGGAGGCGCGGCCAAGCCCTGCAGAAAGAGATCGCTTCACTGTGAGGTTTGTGGAGGCCAGCCACTTCCAGGAACTCTGCAGCACCGGAGGGGGACTGCAGGGACAGCTCCAGGTCCTTGGGGAGGCACCAGCCTGCAGTGGAACTGCAAACTGTCAGGAGCACAGCCTGACCCCCCACTGGAAACACCCTCCAACCTCACCCCTGCCATGACACCCCCCCACCCGCCCCAGCAATCAACAACTCCGAAGATGGCATCTGTTCTCAAACAGTTTAATAGCAAATAAACAAAGGTAGGTACCACACTTGGCAGATACAAAATGACTTTTTGTCCGTGTGTCTGTGCAATTAAAACAGATTTAGGTTTCCCATTGGGACAAAAGGAAAAACACACAAAAAAGGAAGGCGAGTCCTTTGAAACACATACTCCCTTGCTCCAAACTTGTAACAATTTTTTTCTTTTTTAATCCACTACACAAACTCTGTGATTGGGTGAGAAAAGCGACAGACTCTTCTTACCTTTTTTTTTTTAAACCATTAAAGTAAAATCCATAATTCTCTACAAAGTACAACACAAGTTCACACAAAAAAGACATTTTCTTTTGCAAATCAAAACAGGAAAGAAAGGAAAGCTCAAACGAGGTCAAGGAAAAGCATGTCTACGGCTGAATCACGACTTAAGTTGATTGAATCCCGTTGCTGCTGAACAGACTGTGCGTTTGGTCATAGTGGCATTTTTTTTCTCTTCACATTGTGAAATCACTTTACATTGTTTTCTAGTAGAAAAGGCAAAAAACTGTACAAAACCCCTAGTGTTAAATACGTTTGTACCAATAAAAAACTCACACAGGTTTGTCTCCAAAATGTAAAGTTTCTTTTTTTTTTTCTTTTTAAATTATTCACAAAAAGCAGCTGGAAATCAGAAAGGCAGCTGCCGCTCCAGGGTCTCAAATCCATTAAAACCACCACAGAACAATTAAAACAATCAGAGAGAGAAAAGGGAAAGGAAACAACGTCCAACGTTTGGCATTTGGTTTTATCCACAGGTTTTCCCAGAGCTCCTCTTGGAATTGAAAGCAAATACATTGGCAAACACAGTTCCTCAGCCCCGGGAAGGGCAGGCCTGGCGCCCCTGCCGCGAGGCGGCTCTGTGCAGTCAGACTGTGGGCGCGGTGTCTGGGCCGGGCCTGGCTCTCCCCACCCACCTCCCAGCACCCATCTCCCCATGCTGGAACGCTGGGGCCTCGCGCCTGCCCCTCCTGCCAGTAGAAGCGGCCTCCAGCATGGCCCAGGCAGCTGGCTGGGGCCCCTCCCACCCCAGTGTGCACGTGCTGACCAGTGCTTCTACTACCCCTACCCTGTCCCTCACATCTCGCCATCCCCTGGACAGTCCTGTCCCCAGCGCTTAGGGCTGGGGGACCCCCTATCAACTTCTCCTGCTCCCTCTTCCTCCTCAGACCCATCCTGCCCTCCCCTCTCCTCGCCTCTGGCCTTTCCCCCTCCATTCACATTCTTCCTCAAGTCCCAAGACCCCAAGGCTGGACGGAGTCACAGGGGAAGAGGGGAAGCTCCCCTCTGGGAGCCCAAGTACTGGCTGGCCTGGCACCCAGGGGCAGTAGCTATGTGGCTCTTCACCCAATTAAGAAAACAAAAGTCCCTGCCCTAGCCACCACCCCAGTACCCAGGCAGGGCAGAGCTGGCTGGGGTGGGCAGTGCTCAGGGGTGTAAACAGTGTGAAGACTGGTATTGTGCTTGTCGCCTAGGAAGGCGCGGGCAGGCTACTGAGTGCATGGGCACCCCCACCCTCAGTGTCGGGGCGCCCTCCCCACTGGGTGCTGGTCCTACACTGGCCTCCTGTGCCCCTCAGCCCCGTCATGCTGTCTCTGTCTCCCTGCCTGTCCAGGTCTCTCCTTTCCTCTCCTCTCCCCTCCCCTCTAGGCAGAATGGCCCAGGTCCCGGGCACCGTGCTGAGACCTGCCGCCACATGAGGTGACAGTCTAAGTGCACAGGACACGCTCTACGGGCAATAGAGGAGAAAGTTGCCACTTCAAAATAAACAGTACAATCTTGAAAAAAATAATCAATCCCACAACAATTTAAAACAGCTTCTTTGAAACCCTTTTAAATCAGTCAGTTTTTGCACAAACTATAGAAAACAGAGAGGTGAAGGTGATATATACGGAGGTGTGAAGAAATAGCAGGAAACATGCAAAACTTGTTTTTTCTGAGCATAATCTTAGTGGGAAAAAATACTCAAAATAAAAACACAAAAATAATACAAAAACAAAAAAGATCAAAGCATCACATTTTGCTGTGGAGACTGCAGGATAAGCATGAGGTGAGCTGGGCCTGCGGGATGGCTGGGATTCCAGCTGCCCGGCAGGTCACCCCAAGGAAGACCACAGAAGAAAAGGGAAGGGGGTGGCAGGGGCCCAAACTGCAGCCTGCTGTGTGTGTGGGGGTTGTTCGGTGTGTTCTGCAGTGGAGAACTCAGAAAAACAAAAATAACAACAACACATGCGGTCTCCTCAAGCCCCACAAACTGTATCAGCAAAATGTGCTCAGGAGCCTCGAAGGTTTTACTGACATCCTTTATTTCACTGTTTATTTCAAAGTTGTCTTTAAAACTAAGCACACAGAAACAAAGCCTAGAAACGGACCGGCTGTGTGTTCACAGAAACACAAACACCACGCGGTATGTGCTAGTAGGGCTGCTCTGAAGACGGTTACAAAGAATTGGAATCACAAAATCAAGTGGTTATCTTATGAAGTTCTAGAAAAATAGATTTTTTTTTATATTCAAATGCAAGTTTAAATATTTCCCCTTCAGCAGTCGTTCTAGCAAAACCAATTTTGGCAGCACAAAAAGGAAAAGAAAAAAAAAAAGGAAAGAAAAAAAGAAAAAACAAAGAAAGAAACAAACGTAATAAAAATACACGTCAGCATCAAAGGTCAACACAAGGTCAAAGGTGAGAGTTCAAGCATCAGAGAAGCTGAAGAGACAGGGATTTGGACGATGTACTTGACGCCACATCGACATGCTTTAGGCACAACGATGAACAAACGGCAGGAATCTAGAAAAAAAACAAACCAGAAAGAGGGAGACCCACTGAGTTACACAGAGCAACACATCCAAACAGAGAGAGAGCAGGGCACTCTGTGTGGACAGCCCTGGAATGAGGAGCAGGGCGGGGCGGGGTGGGCGGGATGACAGGGGACTTTGCACATGCTAACAATGGACACAGGGAAGAGTCAAAAAGGACACGGAGGACATCAAGAAAACATCCAGCTGCCAGAGACAGAAGGGAACCTAAGGCTTGGATTTCCCTCGCAGCGCCCAGGGGTAGAGGGGGAGGTCTGGGGCGGGCCTCGCCTCACCTCTCCTCTCCCAGGGAGGAGGCAGAGATGCAGGCTGGGGGGGCGGGGTGTGTGTCCTTCAGCAGGGAGAGCTGGGATTTCTGTCCAACCTACGGGGTGAGCCCTTGGTTCCCAGAAATCCAAGCCCTTAGCTTCCACACCGGCCCTGGCCACTTAAGTGGGATCCAGGAAATAGTGGTCTGGCCACATTCAAGGCAAATCAATTTCATGATGTAACCCAAGGAAGAAACAAAACTACAGCAGAAAGCACATTGTAAGTGACACCTCCACAACAGAAAAGGATTGCTTAAGACTTGGCTGTGAGTCTCTACTCTCCGGGCTGAGCCCTCTCACGCTGTGAGACTCAGAGGGGAGCAGCTTCTTCACAAAACCATCTTTGGCCCAGGAGAGAACTGTGCTCAGGGGCAGCGCTGCTGCGGTGCGACACGCTGGGCAAGGGGGTCGCTGGGCAGAGGGGTCGATGGTGTCGGGTGTTGGTCTGGCCTGTCAGCTGCCTGTGCAGCCAGGGCCTCAGGGGCTGGTGCTCCTTTCAGAAAGGACAATGAGAGCGGGTATGGGCCTTGGCGGGATCAAAGGTGACAGGCTGCACCTGCACCCAGGACAAACTCCTGGGCACTGGTGAGAAGGGGCTGTGGAGGAAGGGGTGGGAGCCGCAGAGCTCTGGCCAAGGAGGAAGATAGAACAGGAGGTCGGGAGCATGGCGCCGGCAGCGCCCAGGGAGCACAGCTCTCTCCTCTGCCGATTCACAGCATTAATGCCTTCCCCTCGGGCAGGTTCATTGCGACCGCCACAGAAAGTCAGTAGTTTCAATCATACACAGCACCCTGTGTGTACAACAATCACATTCTGGATTCTATAAAATCCTGGCCTTTTCCAGAGATATAATTTAGGTAATAAATATTCTCCACCCCGGAGCTGTATAAAACTTCTATAAAAATAGAAACGACATTCTTGGTTCCAGCCGGTTGGGATTCAAAACAGTGTCTCCCCCAACCTAGCATTTTTTCTTTTTTTTTTTCTTTTTTTTGTATTCTTTTTTCTTTTTATTTTTTGCATTTATTTAAAAAATCCCATCATGACCCTGGAAGCCTTTAGAACAGTTTTCTCCTTTAAAACACAGGACATTTCTCCCAGTGTGCAGAATTCAAGTTTACGTGGTTCCGCTTAAGATGGGTACGTTTCACGTTTCTCAGAGGACAACAGACCCCAGTTATCACTATGAGAAGGGATGGCTATCCCCGCTCCAGTGGGATAATCCAGTACCACCAGTTTGCAGCAAGATGGTCAGGCCCTGGCTGCTACCCCAGGAACAGCACGGCAGGGAAAGCGCCTTTCTGACTTACAGCAAAGCGGCCAGGCCCCTTCACTGTGCTTTCTGTGGTCAGGCCAACTCTTACTGGTGAGGGCAGGGTGAGCCCCCAGGGGCCCGGGCACTGTCCCCGGCCAGGGCTCACAGGCCCGTCCGACAAGGCGACTGCCAGGTGCGCTCACCAACAGCACGTCTTTGCAGCTCCCACCCCACAGCACTGCTCGGAGCAGAGGCAGAGCCCAGAGGCCTGAGCTGGAGCGAGGCCTGTGGGAGGCTGTGGGCAGCTAAGCGTGAGGACAACAATGAACACAGTAACACTGAGGTAAATGAGCACTATATCCATCCAGAGGCTGTAAACGTGCTGCTGTTTCTCTGTCCCCATGGACAGAAGAGGGGACTGGCGTGGCTGGCGGAGGCGTGTGCCCTAACTCTGTGGGGATACTACCTCAGGGACACCTCAACGGAGTCAAGGAGAAGGGCATGTTCTCTGCCCCTCCCTCCATATGGGGCCTGGCTGCAGTCAATGCAACGCCCTGGCCTGGAGGGACCGTGTGGCTCAGGACACTAAGGCACAGGCTCCTCCCCCCACAACTAGGTGGCTCCTGATCACAGCCCAGAGCACACCCTGCAGATCTGCCCTCAGAGAAAACTATGGATGGACTCTAAGGAAAGAGACCCAGCAATGTCTTGCGCAGAGGCCTTTTTAAAAAAGGGGATTTACTGGAAATGGGCCAGGGTCTAATTTGATGTTGCTGTAACTAAAAATGACCTCCTAGGCTGTTTCTCCCAACAGCCACCAGTCAGGCAGGGCAATCCGCTGCCAACAGAGGCTTGAAGGCCAGCAATGGGTGATGTCTCTCCCTGCTTTTTGCATAAATCAGCCAATTTAAGAGGTGCTTTATTTCCAGAAAATTGTTGACCCCCTTTTAGGAAAGAGGGGCAGAAATCCAGGACAAGAATTTGAAAAATAGGTGGCAGAAACTCAGTATATTCCCATGGAAGGCAGTGGTGAGGCAGCTTGCACCTGCGGCCGCAGGGCAGTGTCAGGCCACCTGCCTACCCTCTAAAGCACCCCCGCCATGCACTTGGGGACATGCTAAGGGTCACGCTTTGTTCCACTCCGTCCTCTCTCTTGGGGTGGTTTGGGGCAAATCCTGATCTTCATCTTTGAAAAATACTTCCCCATTCTCCCTCCCCCAGGGTGGTCTGATGTTGGTCCATCTCAACACACACTGGTTACAAACACGGCAAACTTTTAAATAAAGGGGGAAAAAAAATCTCAGAATATGGCACCTAAACTCCAAAGTAAAACACTGGAAACCAAAGCACAAACTCGTCCTCTGTACGAAGCGAAACTCCCACAGAAGGCCGTAGCCGAGTCTTCGGGGCAAGCCGTGCCTGCGAGAGTGGCAGGGATCAGGGTCGGGGATGCCCGCACAGCCTCGGGGCTTCGAATTGTTAAGGGTGCTCCTCCCCCACTTACCAGAAGACCCTCTCACTCCAGTCTCAGAGGGGAGCACTCAGTAGGGCTTGCTGTCATTCTTTGAACGCTTGAGTTGTACTTTGAGCCGCTTCATGCCGATCTGAAAGCCATTCATGGACTGGATGGCAGCTTGCGCCGAAACAGGATTGTCGTAACTTACAAAACCTGTGTACAAGCAGAAACCCCAGGTGAGCAAGGAGGGGCCTCAGTCCTCCTTATGCCAGAGATAGATGCCTTAGTCACAGGTCCTAATTTTTCTCAGCAGGGAAATATCACAAGAAATACGTTAATCCCTAACAGTGCCACCTCATAGCTACATAGCCCCCTTTTTTTGTAAGCCATTTTTCATAATTATTTTTCCCTCCAGAGCAGAGCTGTGAGCAGACATCATCTCCACTCCAGATGTGAGAAACCTGAGGCTCAGGAAAAGGTCACTTGAGCTGCCCAAAGCCAGCTGAACAAAGCCCAATTGCAACTCTAACTTGTTCTGCTATTGATAACAGCAAGACCCTTGTTTCCTCTCTCAGCAGTAAAGTACTTCATCGAACCCAACACCAGAAGAGAAGTCAGCATACCAAAACACTTGCTCAGGTTTGTCTGCTTATCTATAAAAACCTTGGCAGACACGACATTCCCAAAGGGCATGAACATCTGCAGCAGGTCCTGATCTCCAAACTCCTGGGGGAGATGGTAGATGAACAGGTTGGCTCCCTCTGGACCTTCAAAATATCCAAAGATGGAAAGTGTCAGTGCCAGCATGCTCACCGCCCTGTGCTGACGGCCCTATACCCCGACCTATGCTAAACTGTTACAGTCAACACACACTGGGGGAAGGAAAGAAGTTCAAGCACCAGGCAGGGAACCAAAGCTCAATCTCCGCCACAAATGCTTCCCCCTATGCTGATGCAGGTTCCAAGGATGGTAGGGTTCTACTGGCCAGAAGGCAGGGTACTGGGACAGGAAGCAGGCAGGCATGGCTGGAGCAGGGAGAGAGACCAGTAGCCATGGAAGAAAGGAACTAGAAGAGATTATAATGAAAACAGGTTCCAAAACTGTGCCTAAGAACTCCCAGGAGAACAAGGGTATGGTGGTTGGCTAAAAGCAGGAATGAGCATAGTCAATGTCTAAGGGGGGCTGGCCAGGCATGGTGGTGTGGGAGGCTGAGGCAGGAGGATCATTTTGAGTTCGAGATCAGCCTGAGCTACAAAGTGAGCTCAAGGGCAACCTGAACAGCATAGCGAGACCATCTCAAAAATACAAAAAAAAAAAAAAAAAAAAAAAAAAAAAAAAAAAAAAAAAACCACAAACCAAAATAAAATCGCTATACAGAAACAAAATTTGCAGAATTGCTACAGAGGGGCTGGAGGGAGTTTCTGGGGTGATGGAAATGTCTACTTTGCACGATGGCAGCTTCAGGGCTGCAGGCCTCACCAGAGCTCTCATGAGCTGCATACAAAAGTGGGTGAATTAACTGTATGTAAAAGGTAAAAGGAAATTACCTTTTAAAAACTGAGCCTATGACTAATACTGAGCACAAGAACAGAACACACTTTCTTCTAACCACTTATACTCAGTGATTTTCTAACCATCCAGCTGTTCTCCAAAACACTGCTACTGCAGTACCTTTGCACCTGTGGTGCCCGGCTTGCTTCCGTGAGGTCCGGAGTGAAACGTCACCCTAAAGAGCTGCTCTGAACATTCTGCAGAAGGAGCAATGACTCTCACGCTCCCTGCCCCTTTTGCACTGGGGGCAATTTAGGGAACCGGCTCAAGTAGCCCATGCTTTTTGTTGTTTACTGTCTTTGTAGTCTCCACTAAAATACTGGTTTACAGCTGGCTGTGGTTGGCACACTTGTAATCCCAGCCCTCAGGAGGCTGAGGCAGACAGCCTGGGCTACATGCTCAGTTCAAAGCCAGCCTGAACTACACAGGGAGATCCTGTCCCAAAAGAATAAATAAAATGGTTTAAGAGAGGCCCCCACTGACACCTCCAGGGCAAGGAACTGCAATTCTCAGGCAGGCAAGGAAGGATGGAACAGTGCTCCCTGCCAATTTGGCAAAGTAGGTATTTGTCTCTTCCACTACATGCATGCTTAACCCTTGTATGGTGATTAAAAACAATTCCAGTAAAAGAGTACCCAGGCGTCCCCAGGACTCTCTCCTACACACCACTGTCAGGCCTTGTCTACACAGCTTCTCCTGAATTTAATTCCACTTATGTCAAAGGACCTATTTCCTATTCTGCCAACCCACTGGCTCCAGCTCTGTCCCATCACCTGTTTCTCCTCAATGAGGACAGCACCAGTCAGAAAGCAGAGAGAAGGCTTCCTAATGAAACAGATTAGTGTCTAGTGATGGCAAACACAGGATAGGCAGTACCTTTCTCACTGTCGAAAAACAGCACACTTTCCAGGGCCCCTCAGTGTACTCCCAACATGGGTCTGAGCACCCTCAAGGGTCCCCAGCCTTTGCCTGCCTCCCAGCTCTGGTGTAAGGGTGACAGCCAGACCTCGGCCCCCGGCTCCCTGGCACTCACCTTCTTTCTGGCTTCCAGCAGCACCAATACTCTGCTGTGTCAACAGGTTCTGGTTGTACAGGGTGGGGAGTGCAGCAGCAGCGTATTGCTGGATACCAGAGTAGGCCTGCGTGAGGGCCTCCATGGTGCTCCCGGTGCCATTCGAAAGGCCACTGCTGCCTAGGCCGCCATTTAAAGCAGCCATCCCTTGGTTGAGGAAGAGCAGCATTAATGTTCTGAAGGGCTCCCCAGAGCCAAAAATGGGTATACTTAAAGATACCCCCCCACACACAGTTTACCCTTCTACCTGGTCAGAGTTTAAGACAGTAGTAAGTATCACCCTCAGGTGTGGCTCTCTCCGTCAACTTCCTCCAACGGGTGGAAGAACCAACACCGCTCACATACCTGGCTCCATCTCCTCTTTGGCTGTTCTACCACTTTCTCATACAGAGGGGGGATGTGGTACAATAAGGGTTTCAGGACTGAGGACTAAAAGGGGTTACATGTGATCCCTTCATGAGAAGATGTGGGTTCACTCCATAGTCAAAATAGCAACGAACATCCCCTGTGTTTATCACACTGACTAAGCACTGAAGCCAGCAATGTTTTCACCGGCGCCCCGTCTCTGTTCGCAGTGGGCTCCACCATCACCCTCCACGGCAGTCTTTCACTGCTGCTTCTCAGGCGAGAAAGGGGACCGACTCAGGTCTGATTTTAAATCCCATTAGCATTTCTAACTATTCTGGACCACTGAAATTATTCTAGTGGCAGCACTACCTAGGTGGGCCAAGATATGCTACTTACACAAGGAATGATCTGGTGACAACCAGGGCTGCCCCTTACCTGCCAAAGAGCCGACGTTGAGGCCAGCTGTTGCTCCAGCGAGTGTCTGCAGGGCTCCAAGTGAGGCTATGGGGTTGACAGAATTACTGCTGCTGGAGCTGGGTGAGGACCCTGCTATTAGAAATGCAGGAGTTAAACCCAAGCCATATCTAATAGTTGAACCTTGGAAACAGCCGATATGCCCATCAATAGATAAAAGGATACAGAAAATGCAGTGTTTGTATACACTGAAGTACTACTCTACCATAAAGGGTAAACTTGAGACATCTGTAGCTACCTGGATACACCTTGAGGCCATAGTATTGAGTGAAATAAACCATAAGTATCACATGGTTCCTCTTTAAGACCAAATAAAAAGACAGATAATAGGAAGCATGGAGATCTTTTTCAAATGGGAAGGGGAACAAGACATCATGGAGGAATGGGAAAAATTCACATGTTATGTAATTTACAAACCTCTGCCCCATGATAAATGTAATCATTATGTACTCTTAATGTGTACTAATAAAACACAATTTAAAAATTAAAAAATCTTCAAGCCATCATGTCTCATCCTATAATAGGAACCGATGCCTAAGAGTGATTCTACCCAGGGGTTCTATTTGCAAACAAGTTTTCCATTCTAGTAACTATCCTTGTAGGACAGAGACCAATGATAATTGTAAACAGACTAAAAATTAAAAGTCAGGGGATGACATCTGAACATTTGCAGATGGTAACTGCACCCCACTGGAGAAGGCACTAATCCCTTTCCAGGATAACATCCCCCACACAACATGACAGAGGAGAGCTGCCTGAGGCCCCTAGTGCATGGTGGCGCCTGTGCCACGCTTACCTGAACTGGTGAGGACACTGAGGGGACTGCTGGATGTAGTGAGAGCATTGGTACCACTGGGTGTATTCTGAGCTGCGCTAGCTGCAGCAGCCAGTGCAGCCAAATTCTGTAACTGCATCGCATTGAGGCCTGCAACAACCAAAGCCAAGAGTCAGCCAGCAGATAAGGTTGGCCAATATCCACTCCAGTAATGGCGGCAGAAGCAACTGGTCTAGATGAGCCTTATAAGCATTATCACAGGGCTCCAAAAATGGAGCAGACATGGTCAGGGGTGGTGGTGCGTGCCATAATCTCAGCACTCTGGGAGGCTGAGGTGGTAAGATTTTAGGTAGAGCTTGGCCTGAGCAACTTAGTTGGATCCTGTCTCAAAAAAATATAATAAGGGCTGGGAATATAGCTCAGTGTCAAGGTCCTGGGTTCAATTCCCAGTACCAATCAATGAAAAGAAATCTGAAATCACCTCTCAGAAAGAGTTAGCTGACATAGCAGCATCACACCTCAGGTGAGCACTGATACTGGGGTAGCAGTTAGGAAATTGCAGGAGGAGCAGGTCTGTGATCCACTGCAAGTCAGAAACCCCAGGGAACAATGCCTGTGAAGGTGCAGAATGCGACTGTGTCCAAGGCTTCACTCAAACTTTCCAGGGATTTCTGTGCAATGAAGGAGAAGCAGAAAAGGCAGAAGAGACCCAGAAGACCCAAGAGGGATGGGAGAGAGTGCAGATGAGAACAGCAATATCACAAAGATAAAGAAAATGTTGGCACTTGAATAGCAGATTAATCATCGGCGGAAGAGAGGACACCTAGGCAAAGACTTGCAACCAGTACTGAGATGACAGTTCAAAGGAGAGGAAGAAATCTGAATTGTGCCACAGATGCTGCAAGCCATTCACTGCCATGGAGAGACAGACTGCGGGCAAGGGGCAGTCTGAGGGAGGGAGATGAAAACACTGTCCGTCCAGCAGCTTTCGTGAACCACAGCCACCTGAACTTCCCAGGACAAAGTGAACACTATTAAAATGTTCACACTGCAAAACACAATTCACTCAAGATTCCCCTTTTCTCAAATGCAGTGCCTCACTTCTCCAGGTCCGGAGACAAGGGCACAGGCAGTCTGGAGTCCTGGCTCAGGTCCATCTACGGATCCAAATCATTATAAATCCAGACATGGTGCTGTAAAACAGCACATGCGAGACATGGTGTGCTCACTGCCTGGGCTACTGGCTTCATAAGCAGTTGTGTGCACGGAGGCCACCCTCGACTTAGGAGCTTCCATACCTCCTGCTCATTAGCATGGCCTCAGCTGCCCTGAAGTATAACAGGCCTTTTCCACCTTCTTCAACGGTGATTTAGGAGGATAGTAGGCAGCAGCAGCCCTCAGAGCAACGTGACATCAACTAGCAACAGAGCCACCTTACAGAGATGGGACAGTGGAGTCCCGGGACAGTCACCGGAGCATTTTCGTTTTGTTTATTCATTATTCTGCTTTTGCACAAACACTGTGAGACTCTCAGCCCGCTGGCAGCTGGGTTTACTGGCCTGGGTGCTGCTGCTCCTCCATGGTGCTGGACACTTACCTCCCATCGGATGGAGGCTGCTCAGGGTGCTGAGGTTCCCAGAGGAGGCAGTCTGCTGAAGGAGCTGCAAATAAAGCTAGACATTACACCAAAAAACAGAACAAGAGTGAGAGTGAGGGCTGGTTCTGCATCTGGGATAACTCTACAGCACAGCAAAGCGAGAGTGCAGAGGCCCCAAGAGAGGAAAGTCCAAGACGAGACCCCAAGCTGACGTGACAGAAACACGAACCTCGTGACAGTGCAGGACAGGACAATATAGCAAAAGCACTAGGCCGGAAGAGAGCACGTTCAACAGACACCGAGCCACGCGCCAGTCTCCACACAGTGCACAGCACAGGACAAAAGCGGCACAGGGACAGAAGCTAAGTTCACACAGCGGCATAGCTGGCTGCCATCGGTGCCTGCACCAGACAACTGCACTTCTAGTTTCTCTCCTAAATTCTCCTTACTTAGGCCAATACATCTTACTCTGCAAACTGTGTCCACCTGGATACCCAATTTCTACTCCACACCACTGTTTTAAATATCACATCTGACATTTCACAGTACTTCTTGGTGTTATCTCTGGCCAGTCACAATGCACCCATGACTAATCAGCTGCTCCCAAGCACCCTACTGATCCAGCTCTGTTTCTCTCTTCTCCAAACTGGTCTTCATAGCTGCAGATGACCAAATGACAGACAGGTCAGTCTACATGGAGTCTGGTGTATGTTCTTTCAGTGACTCTCTTCATCATGAGTAAAGCAAGGCATCAGTCCATGAGGTTAGTGCTCTCTGACCACTTGGCAAGCCACAGCTTTCGTCCAATTAACTCAGTGAAAACCTTCACTTCATTCACAACCAATTGCTGTTCCTAATGGAAAACCAGTTTTCTTGTACCAGATCCTTACTTGACCAGTTTCCCACTGTACAGACATATGACTTGGGTCCTGAATCCCTCTAGGGCAGTTTACCGACAGGTTTCAGGTCACCCTTCAGAACAATGAATGAAAACAACGCAAACAATTTTTAGCACTTCTATCCTCTTTTTTTTCTTTTGACAGGAGCTCACTCCCAGGCTGACTTCAAACACAATCCTCCTGCCTAGGCCTCCCAAGTAGCTGGGGTTACTGATGTGCCACCCATGTCACGCCCTTTCTCACTTCTAAAAGGGGTCCACAACCCCACAAAGAACCAAGTCCGAACAGTCTCCTGAGGAATGATGATGTGCCACCATGTATGCAGTCCTATAGCACCTGTGCGTCCTCATTGTTGATTTTTTTCTTTTTTTCTTTTTGAGACAGGGTCTCACTATGCAGTTCAGGCTGGCCTTGAGCTCACTTTGTAGCCCAGGCTGGTCTTGAACTCGCAATGATCCTCCTGCCTCAGCCCATCTCACTGCTATCCTTCTTAAATACTCTGGGCAAAGGGTTCAGTCCGAAGTGGTGGACTTCGCACACTGGTCATGGCACCTCCATCTCCTCCCTAAGTAAGAACAGCATTGCCCAGTGTGGTAGCACACACCTGTAATCTCAGCACTTGGGAGGCTAAGGCAAGAGGGTCCCAGTGAGTCTCAGGCCAGCCTGGCCACATAGTGAGTTCTAGGCCAGGCTATGTAGCAAGACTCTGTCTCAAAATTAATCAAACAAAAGAACAGTTTTTAGGGCAGGTCTCTAACTGAAAGAGACCACAGGTCTCAACACATATCACTGTGTGTGTGCTGAATATGACAGTTGACACAGAAGTCCCTAAAAAGTGATTCAAAACCTTTGTGAATTTTATGAGAAATACAAGGCAGGATAAACTGGGATTTCTCTAAGGTGGTAGAAATACGGAAACTAGAGAATATCAAATTAAATAAAATTTAGCACTGTGGAAGAGAAATCATTGCCTTTTCTTTTTCTATAGAAAACAGTATCTGAAACCACGAGGACTGAATAATGCCACTAGCTGTCCCTATGAGGTGTCTGCAGACTCCAGCATGAACCCGGTGGTTTCACCAATTATAACCTCAGAGATGAGCAGGTTTTTCGTTGTTTTTTTTTGACTCATTGACAGTGCCAGGCAGCCAAGCATGGTGGCCCATTCTTGTAATCCAAGCACCCGGGAGGCTGAGGCAGGAGGAGCACCTCAAGTTTGAGACCAGCCTGGGCTACACAGTGTGTTCAAGGCCAGCCTGAACTACATAGCAAGACCCTGTGTCAAAGAGCAAACAAGACAAAACAAGATAGTTTCAGAGTCTTGGGCTGGCTTCAGTTCTTTGAAGGGTTAAAGCAGTAATAATCATCATTTATATCATACACTGAAAACTGACTCAATCTAAGTAACAAACTGGAGTTGGAACTTCTTTTATTCTATGTAATTCAAACTCAACAGAAAGACTGAGTTAAATAAAATCTATTTATCATTTAGGGAACTCACATATATGCCTCTAATTCTCATTTAATAATATTCATGTTAATCTCTTGAGACCTTTCAGTCCACTGACAGAAACATTTATCACACTTTTGGGAGGCGACTCAACAAGGAGTTTGATGATGCCCTGTGCCTGCAGTGACAGAGATGTGGAGAACAATGCTTGGTAGTTAAGATTCCCTCAGAGATTTTTCTCTTGGAGTCAGGGAAATATGAGACATTTCGGAATCTTTAAATGAGATAGTCAACATTTCACTTTAAAACTGTAGCAAAACCTTCAAGATATAGCCAAAGATACATGACAGGGAGAGTGAGAAAGGCAGACAGACAAACGTGACTTAAAAGACATCACAGTGCCTGAATTTTTGCACAGAATCTCTGTATGCCAGAAGTTGTAAAGGCCACTGTTTGTCAGCAAGGGACAGCAGAAGAAACAGCTGGGAGCTTGCACAGCCTGCAGAAAGCACACCACAAAGACTCACTGCTAAGTACTGGGGTCCGAGAGTGTTCAGCCCAGCAAGATTCCCCCACACAGATGCGGCACTGATCTGCTGCATCTGCTGCTGGAGCTGCTGGGCCATTCTCTTCTGCTCTTTGTCCTTCTGTGTATCAGCAAATTTCACCACCATGGGGGACGAGCAGCCCTAAGAGAAAGTAAAACTAAGGGGTCAAGCCGTCTGGATGAAGAACAAAATCTTTTAGGTAATATGCAGGCCATATTTTTATTTCACTTGCTAGCAAAGACCCTTCCTCCTGATAAATACATGGCAAAAGACAATTTAAAGGGGCAACTATCTCTAATATATTGCTTTTGTCTGTTTATGGATTTATTTTTTTGAGGTAGGGTCTTCCCATGTTACCCAGGGTAGCCTCAAACTCCTAGGTTTGAAGACATGTGACATTCATGCCTCAGTCTCCTCAAGAGAGGGGACTACACGCACACACTACTGTACATAGGTCCAGTATGTTAATTTTAAAGAAAGCATTGATTTTTAGCCTTAAGAAAGACTGGCTACCTAAGGTTTAAGGCAATATAACACTATGTGAGCAGCAGGGCTCTGATAGCCAACTGTCTGCACTCTCAAGCTCAGGGATTTCTTGCCCCTTCACCTGTGTGCTCCCTACCTCCATGGTCTGTGCTTGGTGCATTGCCTTGATAGCCGTCTGTGCCATGGCCCTTGTTGTAAAAGTCACAAATGCACAACCTGGTAAGAGAAGTCAGTAACTCATCCGTTCACTTGCTTATACTGTATTTCCCCCAAAAGATGGCCAAACAAAATGTGCCCTAACATGAATTTTTTGGGATACTTGTAATATAAGCCCTACCCCAAAATAAGCCCAGTTAAGATCATCAGACAGATGCATTTGGTATGCCTGTTGCAACACATGACGGACACACATAATTATAAAATATTAATATAAAAGTAAATATAAATAAGTATTTTTGACATTAACACTTAAACTAAATGATACTATAAGTATTTGTAAATACCCAAGCTGGTGCCTTTGGACAAGAGGTAAAGGTCTATGTAAAGAGATGAACTTGAGACTTACTGCCAAGTGACCAGAGTACAGACACAACACACTAATAGTGTGTCTCTTGGTAATCAACACACACTGTTTTATCGAACATGAATCTTCTTAGACTTAGTGCGTTCATGTGAAATGTCTTCTGAATTTTGGCACTTGCAATTTTTTCTCACTTTTGTATGGCCCATCATTTTTAACTGTCTCGTTGCTACTCCTGTCTTGTAAGTATTCGATTAACACTCAATTTAATGAAAACTTTGTGAAGCCCAGCATGCACGTGGTCAGGACTCAAGTGAAGAATTCCTGGGACAGAATCATTGCCGTGCTGCCAGAGCACTGTGAGTGGGCTGCATGGATAGGAAGACACTTCAGGAGTGCTCTACTGTAGCATATGAGAGACGGGGGCCAAGGGTTCCACAGCAAATTGGCTTGCACAAAGTTCAGGCCAGAGTTCAGGGTGTAGAGCTACAACCATGTTCTACAAGAGGGCACGACTGTATTTAAGTAAAGGTTCATATATGTGAATAAGTGTGGTGGTTGTACATAAAAAAGATAAGTAAGCCTTACTGCATCTTTTGGAGCAAAAATAAATATAAGACCCAGTTTTATTTTGGGGGAAATGTGGTTTACCTGACACTGATTTGAGTACCTATTTCATGCCACTATAATGTTAATGACACGAACATGATCCCTGATCTCAAGGGCTTATGAGCCCGTGGAAGAGCTAGGCATATCTTAATGGGGTAATAAGTACTAGAATGAAAAACCAGGGAGTTGTACACAGGTCAGAAAGTGCTCAAGGGAGGAAGAAGAAATCATATCCTCACATTCCTCTAGAAAAGAAAATAAAAAAATGGGAAACGCTTCCATCTGGCATTGAGATCCTCTCTAAGCACACAGAGAATATTTTAACACATGACTCTGAAGCACAGTGTGGCAGCAGAATTCCAGAACACCAATGGTCCAGTAGGAAGCAACAGGCCCAACCTCCTCACCATGACAGGGGTAGTAAGGGGGGGGGGGGATGGGCGGTGCGGGGAAAGGATCTGATTTCCAGTGGTCCAATTACACAAACTCTAAATTTAAGACAAATATTTTTAAAAGCTGGAAGTACACCACCTCGGCTCAGACCATCAGGTCCCCGCAATATCCGGCACTCTTCAATCTGTCCAAATGAAGAGAACATGACTCGGATGTCATTTTCAGTGCACTTCTTGGAAATCATACCAATAAACAGCTTCCTGTCTTCCACTGCTAAGAGAGTAAAACACAAAATGCTTAAACACTGCTACTCAGGGGCAGTGCAGCGCAGATGCAGGAGCTACGCTACCTGCATGGGGACCCTGGCTCTTGCGGCATACCCTAATTGCAGATTCCAAGACACCTTTTTCTGTGTACCTTTACATCCCCTCTTGTGACAAGTGCTACCTTAAAATGACATGTAATTGGAAGTATTTAGATGAAATATGGTAGCTTTGTGCTCTTATTAAAAGTTACTCCATAATTTGTGTTGGCTTTCTTATGTGATTAATAAAGATAACCAGGTTTATCTCTAAGAGCAACTGCGGGTACCAAATGGAAACTGCTTCTCCCCTTGCCTACTATTTAGTACATTTGCTCCTGCCAGCATACTATGAAAGGAGGAGAAGTTTTCAAACTTGTTATAACCAAAATATAGAAGACAAAAATATAAAAGATACTTTTCAGTGAATAGAACATCTACTTTCTTTTCTTTCTTTCTACTCTGAATAATTTAGTTGTTTTTGTTTCAACTGAAACTCTAGGAATTCAAACATCCTTGCTTTTGTGTGCTTCTTACAGACACAGCAAGAACTTTTGGCTCATGTTCCACACTGTTCTGTTGTGCTTTGTCCAAATGACTCTTGAAGAGCCACTGGCACCCGGCTTCATGTGAATTCTCTCACCCACATTTTCACACATGTCTTCAAGAGCACACCGGGCACCGGTGTCTGGTGTGGCTCCTGTTTCTTTCTCTTCATATAGCTTTTTCAAGTTTACTCACAGCAAATTCTCTGCTAAACAAGAAAGACTGAGCCAGACTGGGTCCAGGGAAGATTTCAGTTAAGGAACGGGAACAAAGATGACCCCAGATCTTCACCCACCCCCAATGCCAGTGTCTCTGCAGCCACGTCACTCAACTCCTATCATCAAGCCTGGGAGTCTGAATTCACCTTTGGCTCCAGACCCCTGGGAGATGTCAGGCCCAGAAATCATCCAATTTTTCACTGTTGGGCTTCAAGACTACAGTGTTTGAGCTAAACATGGCCTGGCCTTTTCCTTATTGAGCATGAACTCAGGAAATGATTTTCTGGAAACTATCTCCCTCTTCATTTCTGCCCATAAGAAATTACACTTATACCGAAGACATTCCAGTTCATTCTAAAATGTTTTTGTAACACTTCCTTGTCAATTGTTTTTCTCACTCATGCATTGTATTCATTAAAGCCAAACTGTAGGTGACAGATTTCTTAAAGAACAGTTGAATCCAGGTAGCATAAAGAGCAGTAAGCAAACTAGGAGGAAAACTTCTAGGGGGAAGGTGTGATCTGCCTGCTTACCATTGTTCTTCTCACTGTCAGCAGGCTTCATCTGTATCGGATGATGCATCTGAAAAGGAACAACCACAGACATTACCTTCACGTACAGGAGTAGCACTCAAGCTAGAAGCGAGACTGCCAAGGAGATACTAGCTAAAGCCCTAGGAGACCTCTCTGAACTCACGTCTGCCTTAGGGACTTTCTCCACAAAACACAACAGCTAGAAGAGGAGTCAAGAAGCCAAGATGCTTGGCACAGTGAGAACTGCTTTCACCCTTTTTTTTTTTTTCCTTTTTGAGACAGGGTCTTGCTGTATAGTTCAGGCTGCTCCTGAACTAACTATATAGCCCATGCTGGCCCTGAACTTGGGGCAATCCTCCTGCCTCAGCCTCCCCAGTGCTGGGATTACAGGCATTCACCACCACACCTGGCTTCAGCCCATATTCTTATTTCCTCCTTTCTAGCAACCCCTGTGGTGGCTCCCTCTCCTCAAGACCATTTCCAGTGTGTGCCTGATGCATGCAAGCACAGTTCACACATCTCAACCACCACAGTTTTATTCCCTCAGAGCACTCTTACCCCAGGAAGGACTTTCATGTTGTGAAGAGCATTCTGTGCTTCTAATGCAGCTTTACGAGTGTAAAATGTAACAAAACAGCACCCTAAAATAAACCAGATTATACAAAATCAAGTCAGTACTTTGAGAACAATGATACCTTATATTTTTAGTTATTCATACCAGAAAGATAAAATAATTTCCCCACTTCGCAATCCTAAACTGGTTTCAAATGTGACGATTACGCTTGCTCACACTTGCACGACATAACAGCTTTCATGGAAAGTTGCTCTAAAATCGGTCACTGGAAAATGAGAGCATGTCTGAGAGTATATGCAGATCTGCTATCAGTCCTATAGAATGTCCACTCGGCTGCTATTTCTGAAAGCAGCTTAGCCTTCCCTTCCCTGTTCATTGTGCATGCTGTGGCAAACGAGCAGCCTAAGAAAGACCCTCCTTGTAGATACCACACCCTGGGGGAGCGGTGTCTGTAATTCAGCCCACAATGTCTTCACCTTTCCTCTAGGCCAAACCCAGCTATTTGAGGCTGGTTAAGTCTTAGTTCTGTCACTCCATTCTAAGACCAAAGGAGATGCTCCCACTAGTCTGTCTCTGGAACTTGGAGCTCTCACAAAAGACTGCCCAGATCCAATTTAAAGTTACCCTCAAATGCCACCTTAATTTTTAATTTCTAAGCCATTGTGTTTTGTTTGGAAAATACAGCTTCTATAAAAGGACAGATTTTTTCCCTACATGACCATAGGCGCACCCTGGCAACAAGAGACAGGATACACACAGCAGGAATGACATATAAAACCTAATTCTTTCAACCCTGTCACAAACCCAAAGGCCTCACCTTTGCTCTGAGGAGGGTTTTGGCTCCTGTCCCTTAAGACGTTGATTTCATAGACAGCACCATACTGTTCGAAGAGTTCCCTCAAGTCCTTCTCAGACCAGGTCCTGGGAACCTGGCCCACAAACATCTTAATAGCATCAAGATCTGGTTGGTCTGGGTGGTCCAGGGTGCCGTTCATCTTCTTTGAGCTGCATGAAATAAAAATGATATTTCCATTATATATTCTTACTGCACTCCAGAGGCAGTTTTCTTTAAAGAGTTCAACTAATTTCTGAAAATATTTTTTCTTACTTCAAACAGTATTGCTATTCAGCTTATCAGTTGCCTGTCCTCCCTCAACATGACTACTCTCTCCATAGATGCCAAAGTCAAGTCACCATTCAGATTAGGGCCCCCTGGTTCTAAGAAACTGACAATGTCACTTATTCCTTGTCTAGTATAAGAATTCTCAGAGGAACTTACAGGACTTTGCTCTCAAAGCAAGATCAAGTGTTAATAATATTTAAGTATACTTAACAAAACTTGTACTATAAAATGACTATAAGAGAACAACTGACTACACAGTACAGGACTCTGATTCAGAGTAGCCAAAGACAGGGAAGCTTTCTTTCCAGTAGCTACTACAACAGAATTACTGGATTACTAAGCCTACACTAGGAACTGACTAAAATATTGGCCTTTGATGTGGCTATCTCAAACATAACCCTAGTGTTCTTGAGTTATATCCAAAACAAACTCTGCCTATTAAACTTCTAAACTTGACTGCAATATAAATCATGCTGCCATGACCTTATGGGTTTTTCTAAATGACCTAATGCACTGCTATTGCTCCAAGCCTACTAGTTGGATTCCCTCACCAACTGCAACTATTGTGAAGCCCATAAATTCCCTCAGTCCTATTACACCAGACTTCAACACTATTTTAATATCTCCACTCGTATCTCTGCCCACTGTCAAGAACCTAAGAGAACATTTGATCCCCCTTTAATCAATATTACCCTAGCAACTATACTTCTAATCTTACTGGCTGACCATAGTTTTGTCCCACCTCACGCCCACCCTATGACTTGCCATTGGGTCAATATCACCTAAGCGACTACATTTGTAATATTGATGGATTATAGCTCTGCCCCAATTTCAGCCTACCTCACTTCATGGCTTTGCTCAATAAAACACCCTTGAGAAGAGGGGGTGGTGGGCAACCCACTTTCTGGGCCCTTCTGTCCCTCTCAGAGAGAAACTTCTCTTAATAAATTCTTCTTACTCTTAATAATAAAGAACCTAGGGGGAATCTCGCACTACTAACGCCTACACCCAGAACATACCATTAATTTCAACCTTCCTGCCACCGTTTTTCGAGACCTTAACATTTATCTAAACCATTAACAATTTAAATTCCAAAAAGAACTAGCAGGGCTAGTTCACCTTTTAGTATCTTTTGGTTAACAGAGAAATTGTATCATCATATCCAAATCTAGGTTTTTTTGAGACAGGGGCTCACTGTACAGTTCAGGGTGGCCTTGAACTCAACTATGTAGCCCAGGCTGGCCTAGAACTCACAATGATCCTCGTCTCAGTCTCCCAAGTACTTGAATGTCAGGTGTGGGGCACCATGCCCAGCTAGATCTTCTAGGTTCTAGTAGTTAATTATAAAAGTACTCAGCTGGGTGTGGTGGTGCACACCTGTAATCCTAGCACTTGGGAGGTAGGAGGATCTTTGTGAGTTCGAGACCAGCCTGAGCTACAAAGCGAGACTCTGTCTCAAAAGCCAAAAATAAAAATAAAAAATAATAAAAATATTAATTTTCTTTAATTAAAAACCAAGGTTTTCCACCACTATCTTCTGAATAATTTTTGAAGATTCTTAAGAATGGGCCAGGCGTGCATATCCATAATCCCAGCATTTGGGAGGCTGAGGCAGGGAGTTTGAGGTCAGTCTGGAGTATATAATGAGTTCAAGGCCAGCCTGAACTACAGAGTGAGACCTTGTATCAAAACAAAACCAAAAAAACCCAATAACAAAACCTTGCCCAATCTACAAAAGCAGTTCAAACCTCTATTTTTAAGTTCCTAAATCTCCCATAACTGAACATCCATACAGCGTGTTTTCCTATCAATTTCGTGGAATCTAACATAAACTGAATGCATTTTGTTTTGTTTTTGAGACAGCATCTTACTTTGTAGTGCAGGCTAGCCTTGAACTCACAATGTACCCTGGGCTGGCCTCAAACTCATAGCTGTCCTCCTGCCTTGGCCTCCCCAGTGTTGGGATTACCTATGTGTGCCACCACACCTGGCACATAAACTCAACATTAGAAGCTGTAAGATAAATGATTATAGACCTACTCTTGTCTCTACACCAGTGAAGGAGCCCCATACTCTTCCTAGGATTCAAATAATACTAAATTTCTCTTTCTCTCCTATAGTCAATACCTTTTAACATCCTCTAGCTATAGCCCTCCTATGACTTTATTTGTAAAACAACTATTTAAGAGGACAATTTTGACAGTGAAAGTGACACTGTTAATAATTATATCTTTAATCACTCTATTTGCATAGCCATACCTGGTACAGTGTCTGGTTCAAAGTTAGCAGTCAGTTGTGGGAGGAATTTCTTCTTACTGGTCACAACAGTTCCCCTTAAGCTAATCTTACCCAAACAAGTGTTGTACATGGAGAGTGCTCTCAAATTGAAGAGCAGCACTATTTTCTATGATTATTTGATCACCACAGAATCAAGCTACTCTTTTTTAAAAACTGTTATAGAATGAACTGTTAATCACATGTGGGAGGCATTGAAAAATATAATGTAACTACATTCAAGAAGCTTAGTCTGGTCTTTACCTTTTTGAGACAGGGTCTCACCAAACTGTCCAGGCTGGGCCTGAACGTGGGATCCTCCAGAGTGCTGGGATTACAAATATTTGCCACCAAACCACATTAAGAAATTTAATGTCCCAACAGAAGCAAGGCTATCTTCTTGATGGCAATGACTCATGCCATTCCATTAGTGAAACAATGGATGCCACTCCCTACTACCTACCCCCAGCAAATTTTTTTTTTCCCGGTACCAGGGATCGAACTCAGGACCTTGCACTTGCCAGGCAAGCGCTTATGCCAGAGCTATACCCCCAGACCCCCCAGCAAATTTTAATGACCAGTTTTAGAAGCATTTTACTAAAATGTTGCTAACTTTTCATATTTCTGTTCTTAGGGAAGGGAGAATACAGAGCCCCAGTGGTGCTCAGATGTGTTTCTATGACAAGAAAGTGATGAAGAGCTCCTCCTGAAATGAGGCAAGGGGGTACCGATTTGTGTACTGTGCTGCCAACTTCTCCTGGCTTGTCCTTTCCCTCTGGGCCTGTGTGCCATTTCTAACCTTTGCATGTTGTCATTTAGCGCAAAAGCAGTACAGTCAATATATGTGACCTCCAGCACAGCCCAAGCCAGTGGAGACCCAGATAAAAGTCCCTGTTTGCTCTTCTGTTCTCCAAGTCCTTCTCTATTTCTTAGGTCCACTTGATCTGTGGCCACTCTCCCTCGCCTGCCAATTCAGTAGCCAGTAGGAGCCCCTAGAGCAGTGCCCACGGAGAAAGGCAGTCTCCTCACCTAATATCGAGGAGTGTTTATAGAAATTGGTTTGAGCCATGTCAGTCATGTTCAATTTAGTCATAAACATGGTATTTAAGCTCTCAATTTTCTAGTCATTTTTACTGTATCTGGGGGTGAGGGGTGAGATGCACTACAAAATGCAGCAAATTCTTCAGCAAGGTCAAATCCCAGAGAGATCATGCAGCTGGAGCTCACTGACTTCTTCCTCCCTCCAGTAAACACAGGCACGCACTTACTAGGTCAGCATCATTACACACGCTAGATGCTGGGGGTAAGAAGATGGGGCTTGCCTTGGAGCTCACGAAAACAGGTGTTCAGCTGGGCACATGTCTATAATCCCAGCATTCCAGAGGCTGAGGCAGAAGGATCAGTTTGAAGACAACCAGGGCCACATAAGCAAGTTCAAGATCAGCCTGAACTACATAGTGAAACCCCCTCCCCCAAAAAGCAGTTAAGGTGGGAATGTCAGAGACAGGAAACTAAAATGGCCACTCATCTCCCTGTACACACACAAAGCAGTCACCCACTTCCTCAACTGCTGTTGTGTGCAAAAAGGAGCAGCAATGCTCTTTGCTCCTCCCCACACATGGTTCCAGTGTGCATGTCATCCGTCCTTTAGGGTTCAAAGTAACCACAGCCTACAAAGCCCCTGGAGTCAACACTTGGTGTTATATGCCAAGGGTCTCATTCAAATCACTGAATCATTACATTCATCACTAGATACATTCTCAAATTGTGCCTACCACCCCCTCACCTGAAAGAACACTATGCAGGGTGAGTGGTCTGTTCATACCTTCATTTGTTTTTCCAATACTGAGACTGAATTCAAGCCCTTTGCCCTCAGCTACACCCTCACAGTCCTTTCATTTTTTTGAGACAGGGCCTTGTTTTGTAGTACAGACTGACCTTAAACTCACTATATATCTCAGGCTGGTCTTGAACTCATGGCAATTCTCAGCCTGAGAGGAGTACTCCTGAGTACTAGGATGATAGACATGCACCACCATGCCCAGCCCATTTTGCATTTTGAGACAGGTTCACCAAGTTGCCCAGGCTGGGCTTGAACTTGTAATCTTCCTGCCTTTGCTTCCCAAAGCATTAGGATTACATGCATGTATCACCACAGCCAGCTATGAATGTTCATTACACCATGCAAGAACCAGTGAACCCAGCAGTCCCCTGGAGACATCGCTACAGCATCCCTGTCTCCCAAGGGACTAAGGAACTGCTCATCTTCTGTGGCAATTCTGCCAGCCTGCTGGGGAGTGGGGTGGATAAGAGGAACACCAGGCTCTGTAACAATGAAGGGAAGAGAAGAGATGGTAGCAAAAAGGTTAGGGGAAAGGCGTGGCATGAACCCACCTCTTTATGTTTATGCTTCTAGCAGCAGAAGCCATTATGGAGCAACTAGAACATATTACATGACTTCATGTAACATCAAAAGTAGGTAAATGTACACAAAGAGCACTAGCAGCTGCCTAAGAATGGGGATGAGAAGAGGGAACTGGTTGCTAATGGGCACAGTGTTTCTTTTAGGGTGATGCGAATGTCCTACAACTAGCACTTTACAGAACTAAATGAATCTACCTAAAAACCACTGATTGTGCACTTAAAAGTCTATCTTTTAGAGCCGGGTGTGGTAATCCCAGCACTTGTAATCCCACCTGTAATCCCAGCACTTGTGGGAGGCTGAGGCAGGAGGATCGTTGAAAATTCGAGACCAGTTTGGGCTACAAAGTGAGCTGAAGGCCAGACTGAACTGCATAGCGAGACCCCGTCTCAAAAAGGGGGAAAAAAAAAAAAGTATCTTTTACAGTATGTGAACTGCATATCATTAGATAGGATGGGGGGGATAGCAGCAAAGCCAAGTCACACAGCACTGAAAATGACAAGCAGGGAAAGAGTAGAACATGCAGAACAAGCACAACGGGGGTCCTGGGGAGACTGCTTCCAGGCCTTCGGCTGTGGAACTCTGATGAACATCACAGTCTAGCCCATATGTACCCATACAGCAATGCCTAGGTATATGCTAGCATCAGTGAATACTGGTGCATGTTCCTTCTGGCCAAACACACTGGCAAGCCATACTTTCACATCTGTTTAATAACCACAATTTCTGAGCTGCCTGTGGTGGCACATGCCTGTAATCTCAGGACTCTGGGAAGTTGAGGTAGAAAGACTGCAAGTTCAAGCCCAGCCTGGGAAATTTGGCAACTATTAGAGAGACCCCACCTCTAAATAAAAGTAAAAAGAACTGAGGAGGTAGCTCAGTGTGAAGGGCCCAGATTCAATCCTTAGTAGAAAGAGAAAAGAGTCCTCTCTTTTTCATTCTCTCCTTTTTCATACCTGTTAATTTTCCTCTGCCCATTAACGCAAAAAGAAAATGTTCAATCCACCCACTTCCCAGGCAGGCATAAGCACACATGCTACATTCTGAATTCAGCCACCAAACTCCAGCTCACATACTGGGCCGTGGAAAAATGGGAACAGACGTGTATGTGAATGAAAAGTGCCAGAAACAGGCCTGAGTTAATCACTGGTTGTTCTCTTGTGAAAACATGACAGAGTATGTCTATGCTGCGAGAACTTTCTTGGGTAAAGGCAGACCTCCTGTCATGTCAGATCCTAAAGCTACAAGCCAATAATCTGCTTTTGAAAATTTCCAGCCTTCTCAGGTTTGGAGAAAATATCTGGAGATCTTACATCTTCAATTATCTACAATCACCACATGAAACAAAAACAAAAACGACTCCCCAAGTTCTTACAATAGTGCCAGATGCTATCTGTCCAGGGCTGTGTAACAGACTACGCAACCCCTGCTCTGGGGACAATGGCAGTGAACGAGTGGACAGACACAATTGCAATGCCCCACAGATCCTGCACACGTGTCCACCCTCTGTGGGAGTCGTGACTACTATGGCTTTCCTTTATCTGGAGGAGGGGAAGTATGTGCTGGGACTGAAGCTGAATGGGCCAGCTGGCTGGGGCAAGTGCCACATGGCATGGGGAAATGGACAGAGGGGTCACAAATGGTAAGAGAAGACAGGGCCCTCAAGGGGTAAGACAAAAGGGCAGAAAGTGGACTTGAAAAAGCAGGAAAAAAAAAAAACTAGGGAAAAATGGAGAGGAGAAAATACTACAAAGGTGTTAGGCATGGTGGCCACACCTGTAATCCTAGCATTTGAGAGGCTGAGGCAGGAAGATTGCTGTGAGTTTGAGGTCAGCCTGGGCTACAGAGTTTAAGAACAGACTGAACCGCACAGTAAAACCCTGTCTCAAAAAGACCAAAAAAAAAAAAAAAAAAAAAAAAAAAAAAAAAAAAAAAAAAAAAAAAAAAAAAAAAAAAAATCAACCAAACAAAAATAAAAAGAGGAAGGCTGGGGATGTGGCTCAGTGGCAGAGTGACAGCCTAGCATGTGCAAGGCCCTCAGTTCAATCCCCAGTACCACCTCTACCCCCCCAAAATAAAAAAATTAAAAAGAGAGGTTGGAAAAACCCAATCACAATACAAAGACAAGCTTGGACTTCATTCCAAGATCTGTAAATATTGATCAGACTTGCCTTTTAAAAGATATTGGGCAATAATCTAATGAAATAAACTGGGAAAACATAAAAATCTGGATGTTTTTCATAAACTAGCTCCTACGATGAGCTCAGCCAAAGCTGAGCAATTTGGGGTCAGGTTCCATTAGGTCTAGGGGGTTCAGCTAAATTCCAAGGAGGCAAAGGAGAAGAAGGTATTGAAACTCTTGGGCTCTGGTACGATTTGAGAAACAAGTTTGTGAGGAACTCTCTATACAGCAGTGTCAGATGAGTACTCTCTAGAATGAAGTCACAGAGTTCAAACAACCTTGGGAGGCAGATAGACACTCAAGAAGAAGCACATGCGTGCCCCTTTGAGCAAAAGGCCTGAGGCACAGCCTCAGAGAAGACCCATCTGCTAGGGTACAAGCAAAGTAAGAGAACCCAGTGCACGGCTGAGGGCACTCAGAGTAGAATCAAGGACACTGATTCCAAGTAAGAACACTTGGGAATACATATCCCCTAGAACTTGCAAAGCTCTTGTACCATTTCTTCTGTGATATAAAGAAATTTAGAAATAATACACATAGTTAGGTCCATTCCCAGGCAAATCACTTCAGTGAGAAAACTACTGATTTAGCCTCCTGCTAACATAGAGTTGAAAATCCAAGAAAAAGACAGCAAATGTGCACCACTCTCAAGAGCCTTCTGAAACTGGGCTGTGGATCTGTGGTACAGCACTGGCCAAATACTCATCCCGAGCCCCACATGCACGTATCACCTTCCCTCTTTCCCCTCCCCGCCTCTGTGGTGATGTGCATGCACCTTCGGGGTAGGCCCAGCGACCTGTGACACAGACAACTACTCACTCAGAAATTTAAAAAGGTTATCACTAAATTTGTATGCTAGGCCAAAGGTTGACATCATTAACTCAGGAAGTGTATGGCCTCTGTCAACTGGGTTTCTTCTCTAGAATGGAGGGAATAGCCCATGACCAAAGTTTTGGTGAAAATGAATGACTAAAATAGATGCAAGTACACTTGGAAAAGAAATGATGTAACATCCCACACTCTGATCAACTTACCTCATTAAGAATACACAAAACACTTGAGTGTGCAAGAAAATAGCCTCACAATCCCGTATATGAATTCCTTGGGTTTTAAGTACCAGGTGGTGTTCATGCTATGGTCCAGACTTTGTGAAACAGAGGATTATTAGTCCAACCTATTAAAAATTGATGAAACACCCAGGTGTGGTGGCACATGCCTGTAATCCCAGCATTTGGGAAGCTGAACCAGGATGACTTGCCATGAGTCAGCATATGCCTATAGTCCCTTCGCTTGAGGGACAGGGTATGTGGAGGCAGCACTACATCTCAAAGCCAGCCTGGTCTACAGAGAGGCCTTATCTCAAAAAACCAAAAGGATAAAACAGGCTAAGAGAAGCACTGTTTTCCAAGAGGTTAAACACTGGGCAGTGGCAAAGCACAGGAAAAAAAATAGTATAATGCAAAGATAATTTGAATCACAAAGTCCTAATCCTTTTTTTTGTGTGTGGGGGGGGGCGTCTTTTTGAGACAGGGTCTTGCTATGTAGTACCGGCTGGCCTTGAGTTCACCAGCCCAGGCTGGTCGAATTCCCAACGATCCTCCTGCCTCAGCCTCCCGAGTGCTGGTATTTCAGGCGTGCGCCACCATGCCCGGCTAATCTTTTATTACTGTGTACTCTTTTTGGGCGGTACTCCGAGTCTCCACACTGAGATGCGTCCCTAGCCCCTTTTTAATTTTTTTTTAATTTTGAGATAGGATCTCATTAAGTCTGTAAATTGCCCAGGCTGGGCTTGAATTTACAATCATCCATCCTGCCTTAGCCTCCCAAAGTCTTGGGATTATAGGTGTGCACCCACATCCAGTTTATGTACTATCTCTATGATATTTATCATAAGTTCACCTGGTAACTACTACTAAAATGTTATTTGTTATCCTAAAATTATTTAATTATTTAAAGTTATTCATACTAAAGTTATTTATTGTAATAAAATGTTACTTATCTTCACTGCTGCTAAACAAAATGTTATTTATTTAGCAGTAGTAAAGATCTAACACAAAGGCTTATCTAAATAGTCTTGTTTTGGAGGCTACACAGAAAACATTTTGAAAGTGTAAGATGACTGACTTGAGGCCCTCACTGCTCCTCACCTGTTAAATCCAATCAAGGGCCAGACTGATCTGCACACCGAGGTCTGACCTCAAACACTTGTGCTGCAACATCTGTTACCTTGGAATACTCTACCATTTAATATAGTATTCTTGGCTTTGAATAAAAACGAAAGGTTTGCTTGAGAGGCAGGAAGTTTTTTGAAACCTGGTTAAAGTGAGTGGCACCAAGAAGGCTGATTAAAGCATCTGAAATAAGAGAGAATTCAGATTTTGACAAGAGGGGTTGGAAATGGGTCCTCCGCCAAGTCCACAATCCAGGCTCCGTTGCTGTACCTCAGGCCCAGGTTGGCATTTAGCTGTGTACAACATAGTTTTGCACAATGTTACAAGCTAACGGGTTTCTCCTTCCCATATCCACAATTTATTTGAGCAAACTGCCAATCAAGATTGATCCAGTTTTTCTTTTCTTAGAGGGTGGGGAACATCTGACATTTCTCAAATCATGTGCTAAACTGCATTTGCAATTAGAGCAGAGGAAAAAATTAAGGTATAGAATTTTACTTTACATGTCAATATAGAACTCTGTGTACGGTACTAAAAACAGCATAACTACCAATCTCCTCGGTGACAGTTTAGCAACTTGATAATTAAAAGTAGTAACAAATAAAATACTTCATTCCCACAAGTTTAAAGTTGCCTGCCCAACTCAAAGCAGCAAGGGAAACATGCCCTGGTAAAGGACCTGAGCGGCACCATGCGCCCTGCGGCTGTCACACAAGTGCAACCTGTACAAAAGAACTGAGAGCCCAGAGGACATGAGCAGTTAAGACAGGATCGGACTAAAACACAAAATAATCGCATGAGACTTTGGCTCGCTTGTGCCATTTTCCCCCCTTTTCTTCCCTCTTTTAAGGGAAGGAACAAGTTTCATCAAGTAACAACAAAAACAGCCCAGTTCCTCTGCTTAGGATACATAAATTAAGACAACAGAAATACTTACACAGGACTGGAATTCAAAGAGCAATGCTCCACCATCATTTCAGGAAGGAAATCCAACTTAAACGCGGCCATGGCCTCACTGTCCCCTTCAGCAGCCAAGGGCATTAACGTGATGCACTTGTCTCATCCACAAACACACTCAGCTTTAGCCTCCTGGGCTCCACGAAAACACACAGTGGAAACAGGAGCTCAGGGAGACCAGCAGTAAGTGCTGCAGAAAGAGGCAGGTCTGGGGAAGGGGCAGGGGAGGGAGGACTGCGTTAGAGTGGGGCTGTGACCGTGAGGAGGGAGGCTCAGCCAGCACACAATGGAAGTGCTGATGCGCCAGGCTTGTTTTGTGTGATTTTCCCTGGCGAAGCATTACTAAGTGCACTGTCAGATAAATAGTGTCAGATCCATGAAGATAGCAGTGGCCAACAGAGCAAAAGAAACATAAACTTATTTCACCTCGCCAACTCCTCCCTGCAAAATAGTTACCCAAGTTCTCCAAAGCCTACAACTACCTGAAAGAGGGGAATGGGGAAGGGTAAGTCACACTGTGTGGTCTGAAAATGTTTTTTTTAATCTTCTCCTGGATTACTGGACGTGGTTTTAAACTTAATTTCTGAGTGCCAAAAGCAGCAATGAGCACAGTACTTGGGTGAAAACTAACCTCGGAACAGTCACGTAAGCAGGAGGGGGATGGACATCAGAAGCAGGCCAGAGGCAAACTGCTTGAAAAATGGCCAGGAGAAACTTGCTGCTCCACACACAACTACTTCCCTACAAGAGGACCTGCTTCAGGGGTGCTGAGGGTAAAGTATGCTAACTGGGCCTCATCACAAAGGATGTTAAAAATCCTTTTTCAACTGGGTGTGATGGCATGAGAGTTCAAGGCCAGCCTGGGTAGCTTAGCACAGTTGGCTCTCAAAATTTAAAAAGACCTGGGAATGAAGTTCAGCGGTAGGTCACTTGTCTAGCACAAGTAAGTTCTGGGTTCAATCTCCAGTATGAAAAAAAAGTCTTTGGTTTAGTAACATTTATTAGGTGGCACACACAAAATTTCTTTATTAACCTGCCAGACAACAAAAAGGAAAAATAGTATTCTGACTCTTTCTTGACAGCGTACTAGGAAAAAAATCTCTTTCAGTTCTCTGCTGACCTTTCTAAAGAAACAAAAATCAAAAGCCAGCACAGTGGTAACAAAACGAGGTAAGCACATTGAGGACCAAATCTAAAACATGTGGAAGGGACAGAGCTGCAGGCCAAGCCTCTTGATTCTCTCTTTCCTTCTCTAAACTATGCTAAGGTCTGGGCTGGAACTCAGGGAAAGCCCTGGTTCGATCCCCAGAAAGGGGAGCGGGGAGGATATTGCCAAGATCAAGACTACAAGTGCACACATAAAAATTCTATTCCACGTGAGCAGTGGAGATGGGTATACTTAGCAGTCAAGGCAGATGTGTGCTCCTGTTCTCAATTTAGCTCCACAGCCCTCCAAACGACAAATGGTGGCATTTCAATATTGAGACAGTGACTCTAAAACTCCATTTCTGCAGGCTCCCAAATTTCACAGGCCTTCTTTCCATTTTTACCATCAGGCTTGCCTGACTGCAAAGATTTCACTTCACCCAAGCTCAGCTCACAACACAGAGAACTTTGAAAAAAAGAGGAAGCTATGCTCAGCCTGTAAAGAACTAAATGAATGACGTACTGAACATGCAGTTACTTTTTGTTTGTCTGTTTGGATTTTTTGTAGTGCTGGGGACAACTGGGGCCTCATGCATGCCAGGCAAGAGCTCTACCACCAAGCTCCATCCCTAATGAGAGGCAGCACATGTGGCACAGGCCTAGAGGCTGCCGTCACGGTGATAGCTGGCACCTGTCTACACCTGGCCCAGAGACAAGCTGGGTCTTCTCTCCAACATCCAGACATAACCACCCACAATCTAGGACTAGAACAGCAGCAAAGTGCTTTATTTGTCCAAGCCTTGGCTCAGCTGGTCTATGTTGGAGATACCGTGGCAGGAGCTCTCTCTCATCCTATTAAAAGTAGAAATGAGGTGCAAGTGAGAGGAAAATGTGTGACCCCAACACAGTACAATTCCCATCCTCTGATGCCAGGCAGCACTGGTGACCCTCACTGGGATGTGCAGGTCACTAGGAGGTTTGTCCTGGTTTCTCTGTGTACACTGGGACTGCTGACAGGACTCCTATCAAAAACAATCTCAACCATGGAGCAATACTGAGTCAAGTTAAAGTTAAAATATTTAGTTTAAGAGCTCCTTTAAGGGCTTGGAAAGTAGCTCAGGGGTACAAGCGCCTGCCTGGCAAGTGCAAGGTCCTGAGTTTGATTCCTGGCACTAAAAAAATTTAAAAAATAAAAAATAGGTTAAAGGCCAGGTGTGGTGGCATACGCCTGTAATCCCAGCACTTAGAAGCCTGAAGCAGGAGGATCCTTGCAAGTTTGAGGCCAGCCTGGGCTACAAAGTGAGTTCAAGACCTGCCTGAATTGCATAGTGAGACCCTGTCTCGAAAAAAAAAAAAAAAAGAAGAAGAAGAAGAAAAAACAAATTTAAAGAATGAATTCTTAAATCAGTCATTGTATCTGAAAATCTGTATTTGAACAATTATTAAAGTATATTCTACATTGAAAAAAAAAAGAATGAATTCTTTTAAAAAGGGATCACCAAACCTCAAGTAATTCCACTGGTTACTGTAATCTATTACTCACTATACATGAAGGTCAACTATGTTTCTGCTGAACACAATCACATCTGTAACAGAAGGACACGAAGCATGGGAAACTGAGTCACGAGACACTGTCCAAGGTGTGGAAGGGTGTGTGTGCCTTACACTAATTTTCATCAAGCTACAGTTTGAGAAAATTAATTGCATTTTAAAACCATTTTTCCGTTATAGAACTTTTATTTAAAAGAAAGCAGGGAGTGGAGGTGCCACAAATTCTGTGTTTACACTGCCACTAAAATCCACTTTGCTATTTACAAAACAACAGTGCTTTAAAAACCTGTGAGATGGAAATGTTATGAAACAAAGGAGAGTGCATCTCTTTGGCAGTTCTTTTTTTTAAAAAACTGTATTTTTTTTTGGTATTGGAATTCAAACTCAGGACCTTGCACTTGCCAGACAGGCTCTGCACCGCTGAGCTATATCCCCAGCTCTCTTTGGCAGCTCTGAAGAGTTCATCTCTGTATAATTACATATAACATGCTTGTGAGAAAACAACGCACAGAAATTAATCACGAGTCACTCAATTTTAGAAAAGGGTTATAAAGTTAAGTGATAATAAAAAGAATTATGGCGATACAAAAACGCAGATATTAAGGGAAATTAAAAAGTAGATTTAAAAATCAGTTATTCACAGAAAACTACACATAATGTTTTTTAAAAATTCCTTAATTAGGCACAGTCCAGGCTTTTTCCACAGAGGACGTATCAGAAATAGAAAGAAACGGCAGGGGTGGCTCTGGCTTTTGGCAAAATAAGGCCTTAACTTTTCCTCGGTCTTTTTACTTGCCATTCTTTCACTCTGAATTTGCTTCTGTGGTTTGCTCTCCTTTCGCTGGTTGCCTGCTTAGTTTTGTTTGCCTCTTTTTTAAGGGCAATAATTGAAAGCCTGATTATGAGGGAAAAAGAGCAAGCAGCCTGACAGCAAACCCAAGTAATAATGGGCGCAGCGGCACAGGCCTGTAACTTCAGCACTCTAGGAGGCTGAGGCAAGAGGACCACAACTATGACAGCAGCCTAGCTAACTCAGTAAGTCCCTACCCCAAAACAGGGAGGGGGGACTGGGGTGTAACCCGATGCCAATTTCCAACTCCAAAATGAAAAAACAAACCCAAAATAATTAAACTGTTCAATATAGGTAAGAAAATTATGCAAGGCAGTGATATGGCTCAGTGACAGAGTTCTTGCCTTGCATGGACAAGGCCCTGGATTCTATCCCCAGCATCACAAAAAAAAAAAAAAAAAGTTGAGCAGAATATATAGAAACAATTTTTTAAAAATGGTGTACATTGCATTTTAATGCAGGAATGGAAAAAATTAAGAGGATAATGAAAAATGGGTTGGAAGGGAGAAGTGCTAGGAATGCATAGCATCTTTTAGCCTAAAAGTGAAGCACAGCTGAGGAAAAGGACCAGCAGTGGCATCTACAAACCTCTGCCCTGACTGGTGTGACAATGAACCATGTTCCCTGTCTACCCCACAAGCTAAGTGTATCCAAAAGGGCAATAGCATGAAGTCTATACAAGTACAAACATCTAGAGAACAGTCATAACCTCAGAATATGATCTTAGAATAGTCATATCCTTACTAAGGAGACTGCAACTGCTCGCAGTGAAATAATATCAGGGATAGAGAAAAGAAGTAAGCAACTAATACCCCTTTAAAACTAATCAACTAGAGAAACCTACAATTGTAGCTTAAAATCTTCAGGGACTTGAATTTTACTTTAAAATTTGAGTACCTTTCCCAGAATAGTCAGGAGGCTGATGGAAAGATCTTTAAATTCAAAGCCGGCCTGGAAAACATAGCAAAATCCTATCTCAGAATAAATAATGATAATAATGAAGTCATCATATGCTGGCTTGAATTGGCAGTTATCTCCATAGTATCCTACTTTGTGGGGGCTTTCTGTTGTGTTGCTGTTATTACAAAAACATGACAGTTAAGAGTAACAAACTTAGGATCCTAGGAGTTTACAGCAAGTCTAAAACAACACAGAGGCTGGGCATGGTGGTGTGTGCCTGTAACCCCAGCACTGGGGAAGCTGAGGTAGGAGGATTGTTGTGAGTTCCAGACTAGCCTGGGCTACAAAGTGAAGTGAGCTCAAGGCCAGCTTGCACTGCATAGTGAGACCTTATCTCAAAAAGACAAAGGAAAATAAATAAATAAATAAATAATGCAGAAATTTTTTAATGTGGTAGGGGGTGAAATAGAGGAATTAAAATACTGTAAAAACCTTTTCAAATTTTAAAATCACTGCAAGAAAAGCAGCAGTGGGTTTAGTTGTTCATGTACAAGTCACTCTGCATGTGAAGCCATCACAGGGCTGAAGGAAAGAAAGATCAAGCTTGTTTTTTTGAAACAGGTTTTCACCAATAGTTCAGGCTGGCCTTGAACTCACTATGTAGCCCAGGCTGCCAGCCTGCCTCAGCCTCCAGGGTGCCAGGATTACAGACCCCAGGCCCTATGATAAAATCGAAAGTTTTCTATTTCCTCTCCCTATCCTTAATCATTCTCATCACCCTCCACAATCAGTGCCAAAGATAAGGATTAGCAGAAGATTCTCTGCTGTGATTGGTCTGCTTGGCAAAAATATAAACCCAGAGTCTTCTCTGGACAAAGTCAGCCCTAACAAATTCACCTGCCAAATTTTGACCACCCTTCAAATCAAAATCTCAAATCAGTTCCAAACTTCAGTATAATTCTGACTTGACAGCAAGATGCTCTGAGTTTATATACACTGTTTAAACGCCAATGTGGACTTAAAAATCAGTGTTGAACAAATTCTGATTCCAGGATGGTTAACATCTTCTGTGCAGAATCCACCAAGTTCCACCCTCATCTTTGTGTTTTAGTTCGGGGGGGTCCCCCTAGAGGTGGAAGTGGGGAGAAGGCTCCCTGGTGCTACTATGCGTAGCTCTTGTCCTCGCACACCCCACTCCAAGAACCCAGCCTCTAGTGGAGAGAAGCCTGCCTTGGGAGACAGCGATGGAGCAAAAGTTGGGAAAGTAAGCAAGAAAACATTTCCAGCTTCCCGGGGACAGGTATTTCGCAAAGGACATCCCACCGTGTAGTAAAGAAGCCATCACCTTTCTCAAAGCAACTTTGCATGTCTGCACAGCAGGCCTCATGCAAGAAGGTTAATAGCTGGCCATGGAGCACACCCATCCAGCAGGGAACCCATACCTGGAGCTTTACACCTCCCTCTCTCGACTAGGTCTTCACTCTAAAAAACCAAGGAAAGAAAAATAAGTGGGCCATGCCTACTATTTTCAGAACTCCAGATATGTAACTTCTTTCCAAAGAAAAATTCCTCTGATGCCATGATAGAAGATAAAGCAAAAGGATTTCTCCCTCTCCCATTTTTAAAAGGCGAAAGATTTATACTATCTGAAGAGAAACTAGAGTATCCCCTCTCCCACTTTTGAAGTTCACAATTCCATAAATTGAATTTAACATCTAAACTAATTTGAAAGCAGAATCAACTTAACAGATATAATAATTAAGAGTACTAAAACGCTTAAGAGAGGATGGCAAGAGGACCAAGTGGTACATGCCTGTAAACCCCAGCTATTTTGGAGGCTCAGGCAGGAGGACTGCAGGTTGGGAGCCCCGTTTGGGCAATTTGGCAAGACCCTGTGTCAAAATTTAAGAAAGGGTTAGGGATATAGCAAAGGCCTTGGGTATTTCAATCCTGGTATAAGGAGGAAAGAGAAAGATAAATGAGGAAGAAGCAAGAGAAAGGCTGGGAGCCAGCTTGGTACAAAGGCTGTGGGTTCAATGGGATGCACACACACACTTCCCCCTATATATACACACAAATAACTCCCCCTATATGTCTCAACAGAAAGCAGAACAATGACTAAGACTCATGAGGGTGCATTCCATACATCTAGGTCAACAAAGCAATCATTTTTTTAAACACCTGCTTTGGGGACAGTTACAAGAAAGCCAAAAGCTATGTACTTCTTTTGGCAACATGGGCTGCGTTACTAAAGTGCTGCTGTCCACACGATCTCCCCAGAGCAGTCTTCCAGAACATATAGGTGCAGGGCATACAGCTCTTCAAAGACAACCAAGTTCCTGCCTCTGTAAATGAATCTTGGTGGCCCTAGGAACGTGGTAAACCACCAAAACCAAAAGAATCAGAAAATGGGGAAGTTAATTGGAGGTAAAAGCAAAGAAAGGAACCACAAAACCAATTTGTTTTATTTTTAAACATTATTGAACAATCGTATGAGTAAAGACTGATTCTATATAGTTGCTCAAATGTCTATGAACTTCCATTTACAAGTTATGCCAGCTATACTTCTGTCTGGCCATAGCCAGAGACACAACTATTCAAAGTCATTAAGGACAATAACTACCCTAGAAAGTATAAGAACTTGAAAGACAATGCCAGACAAGACCCACAACTAACTGTAATGGGACACTCAGTCTCTCTGAAGACAAAGATGCTTAATTAATAAAATAGGTGTGGATATACTTAATTGAGTTGGGAGAATAAGATAGGATGATCACAAGTTTGAGCCCAACACAGGCAATTTAGCAATTCGATAAGAGCCAGTGTTAAAATAAAGGGCTGGAAATGTCTCAGAAACAACATAAAAGCACTTAATTGGTTTTTAATATAGACTCAATTATGTTTCTCATTTTGGTAATAAAGTAGTGATATTTCCGTACATTCAAGGCAAAATCTATACTAACAAAAAACTAGATGGGCACAGTGGTGAGCCTGTAATGGCGGCTAGTTGCCATGCTAACAGGAAAATCACAAATTTCAGTCCCACCTGGGTAACTTAGTAAGACCCTATCTCAAAATAAAATTTAAAATGGCTTTAGAGCTAGGCGTGGTAGTACACACCTGTAATCCCAACACTCGGGAGGCTGAGACAGGAGGATCTCTGTGAGTCTGAGGCCAGCATGTGTTACAAAGTAAGCTTAAGGATGGCCTGAACTGCACAGCAAGACCCTGTCTCAAAAAGATGACATCATCATCATCATCAAATGGCTGGAGATATAGTTCATTGGTACAGTGATTTGCCTAGAATGCACAATGTTCTGGATTCAAAGTGCAGTACCAGGGCTGGAGGTATAGCTCAGTGGTGTAAGTGCTTGCCCGCTAAGCACTAAGGCCCTGAGTTCGATCCTCGGTCCCAGAAAAAATAAAAATAAAAACAAAGTGCAGTATCAAAGGCACAAAGAAAAACCTGAAAGTATTTACTTGGACATGCCTACAACATGAAAAGTTACTAGGGAGTCTGGAGAAGTAGCTCAGTGGTATAGCACATGGTCAGCATATGCATGCTCAAGCCCATAATTCCAATCCCCAGCACCAAAAAAAAAATTTTAGAAGGAAAAGGAGGAGACACAGTGGTGCATACATATCATTCCAGTGCTTAGGAGGCTGAGGCAGGAGGATTGCCTTGAATTTGAGGCCAGCCTGGGCTACAAAGTGAGTTCAATGCCAGCCTAAACTACACCATTCTAGGGGACTAAAAAAAGAAAAGGAGATGGACATGATGGCCCACATCAGTAACCCTATCTACCTGGAGTCCTGACAATTCAGGCACACTGTTTCAAAGCAAAACAAAAAGGGGTGTGGGGATATAACTCAGGTGTAGAGCTCTCCTGGGTTCAATCCCCAGGACAGCATGTATAAAATAAGTAAGTAAATAAATAGATAAATGGAGGATGGGAAATGCTATTTAGAAAATTCATGGTTATCTCCTAAGCTCCTGTAGTGCTACCACCATTCCAGCAAGAAGAGCCCTGTAAGGACCCAGATGCTGAGGAAGACAGCGTGCAGCTGGTCTTGTCTCAGGTGCTCCAGACGCAAGTCTGAGTCCATGGTCTATCTCTTGAGAAGGGGGACTGACTGTCATCTAGGAGGTACCAACAAAGTTACTGAGGTAAAGTTGCAGAGATGATGTGTCTTGAGAAGGCTCTGGAGTAGTAGCTATCTTGAAGGGGAGAGAGCAAGTTAAAATTTCTGTGTTAACAAGGCTAGGGCATCATGTTTCCCAAAGTACTGCATGGAAGACAGTTTGAGAAACACTCATTTTTACAGTGCAAGCAGACTCCGCCTACACACTGGTTACAGTGCAAGCAGACTCCACGGGCACACTGGTCAGGTCAGCTCCAGGACACAGGTAGCAGAGGAGCTGGGGCCTCTAAGGCCAATGTATAAAAGGGCAAGGACCCACAGCAGACAGCACTACTCTAGGGCTAGAAGCACCCTAAGTGCTCAGTCAAGACAAAGGAAAGACAGAAAGAGAGAAAGAGGAACAGAGGGAAAGAGAGAAAGAGAAAGAGTGGAGGAAGGTCTGACATGGTGGCACACACCTGCAATTCCAGCACTTGGGAAGGGAAGGCACAAGGATCACCCTGAGTTCAAGGCCAGCCTGAACTACGTAGAGACCTACAAAAAAAGAAGGCCAAAGAGAAGAGACACACAAGTAACTAACATGGTAGAGGAGCACCTCAGTACTGAAGTATGCACAAGGCCCGGCTTCCAGCCCCAGAACTGCGAACAGTGAAAATCCACATGAATATTAATTATCCTACCCCTGAGCTACCAAGAGACTTCTGAAAGAAAAACAAAACAGACAAAAAGAGTAAGTTGGGCATGGTGGTGTACACCCGTAATCCCAGCACTTGGGAGGCTGTGGCAGGAGGACTGTTGTGAGCTCAAGACCAGCCTGGGCTACAAAGTAAGCTCAAGGCCAGTCTGAACTGCATAGTGAGACCTTGTCTCAAAAAGACCAAAAAAAACCACACACACACACACACACACACACACACACACAAAAGGAATAGCCACCATTGTATTCATCCACAGTGTTCCTTGCCCCCTCACAGATGACTGTGGTCTAAGAAACTAGAAAGCATTGTCTTTGTGCATAGGGAACTGATTCCTGAAAGTACTGAGCTACTTATTTAAAGAGAGGGTCTTACTATGTATTTCACGCTGGCCTCCAACTCACAGCAATCCTCCTGCCTCAGCCTTCCAAGGGCTGGAATCATAGGTATATACCACCATGCCCAGCTTTTCTTTTTCTTAAAGATAGGATTTAAATTCTGAAATTACTCCAGCTGGTCTTGAATTTGTAATCCTCCTGCCTCAGCCTCCTAGTACACTGGGACTATGGGCATGCTCCTCCACACCCAGCTTTCTGGTTTTTTTAGTCAATCTATACAGTTCTAAGCTTTGTATATGACACACGTAGTTCTTCCCAGGGAGATGGCCACTGACTCGGTCACTGGCAGCAGCTCTTGCACAGCAGGCACTGAGTCCCAACTCCAGAGATGGCTAGTGGCATAGCAGTGCTCAATGACCTATATGAGTCCTAAACCTATTACCTGGGCCTCATGAGCAAGTACTTACTAACTCACTGTTAGTAAGTACTGTAAATAATTTCTTGAAAAACTTTTCTGATATAAGACAGGAGCTAATGAAGAACCCGACATCTAATATAGAAGTTTCCAAGAACAGAAGTGTTCTTCCCCTAAACACGGAAGTGAGTGAAGTTGTTCAGGTTGAAGACAGAGGAAGGGGAGGCAAGGCAACAACTGTTTGTTTCTCCTGGTCCCGAGGCTACCTACTGTACTGTAGGTCTCCTGGAAAATGTGAAAACTAACATGGATAATTCAAAACAATCAATATCTCACCAATTTTATATTCAGCATTGAAATGAATGGTTGTTGAGCAGCACATTTTCCTACCTTTATATTAACGAAAGTATCAATGATAATACTAAACATGATACCGTATCTGAAGTTTATTTAGAAACCCTTACCAACTGAATGTGGAAGACACATCCAGACATTTCCAAAGAGGCAATGAATAGAAGCTAGCAGTCTTTGAGCACTTACTGTATGCCACAACCTATATTGGGTACTTTATATTTCATTCTCATACCCTATTTCCAAATTTTGAATGACTGAAGACACAAAGAGATGAAGTCACTCCCTCAAGATCACAGGATCCTGGCAATGAAGGAGCTGGCAAATAAAGCCAAGCAGCTGGCCCATTTGATGAAAGGCTGCTCTAGGTAAAAAAAATTACCGTGGCTGGTAGTGTAGCTCTGTGGCACTGTATGTATCCAGCACAGGTGAGGCCCTGGATTCAAAACCCTAAACAAAACCCATGCACAGAAACAACTGAAAAGACTATATAAATGTGCAGGGCCAGGAAGCTTAATTTGGCCATTATTTGAAGACAAATCTTATAACTATACAGGTAAATGCCCAGGGTCTCAACTATCACAAGAATCTCTTCCAGAAACATGGTTAAGACGAGACTGGGCACATGCAGGGTGGTATGGACGGAGACCAGAAACATGATTAAAGTCAGTGAGAACTCTGGGTAGGGGTGTGACTTACAAGAAGTTAATCTGTACCTCTCTAAGGGTTCATTTCTTTACCTGTAAAAGAGAACTTAAATGATGTATCTTGAAAGGGCTAAGGGACTAAGTGGATGTCCAGAGCACAATCAAGCCACTGTGGAGCTCTTAACTGGCAGAGGCAGAGGTAAGTAAGGGACGTGGCTGGGGACCGTCTGCACCTCCCAGGTGACTTATGCTTCCCTTCTATTGCTTCCCTTGTGTGGCAGTGTGACCCCACAAGTGGGCGCTTTCCTCTGGAAAGCACATTCACTGCTGCCACGAGTTCAAAAGCCAGGTGAGCAGACCAAGGGTCAGTGGGAGGTGCCCAGGCTACTGTAAGGGACCCTTTCCTTTCCGTGTTATGTGTGCTCTCCCAGTTACTCACCTGGCTAGTGCCATGATTCAAGCTCGAGTTTGGGCCTTTTGACTCCTCAGTTTCTAATGGCCACCTCTGTGGCCCTAGCAGGGGTGTTTATTTACAGGTCTTAATCTCATCTCCTTCACATCAGTATGCTCACCCTTTCTGAAGTGGCAACAATTTTCTTCTCAGCTTTTTGTTTGTTAATTGTGGTACCAAAAAGAAAAAGAAGAAAAAGAAATTTACATGTGAAATAACTGTGAAAGACAAAACTACCATCATAACCACTTTTAAGGGTATAGTTCAGTAGTGTTAAGGATAATCACATTTTTGGCAATAGGACAGCCATTTTTAAAAACTACTTCCATCAAAATTCTTAATTCACAGCTCCCATCTCTCTCTGGCGTTATTCTACTTTATACTAAACTATGTGAAAATTAACGCTGAGATTTCCTAATGCACAGCTTTCATCATTTTCTCCAGGACCTCAGCACTGCTGGAGCAGTCCCCTTTGACTCTCTCCTATCCCTAGAGGACAGAAGTAGATTATACCATGACTGAATTACCTATTTTCTTTAAACAGATTTTAAACAGCTTTCTACTTCAATCCCTATCATACATGCAATATACTTGGAACTTAAGACAGTTCTCAATTTTTGTTAATAAAACATACTGCCATTTGTTTCCATTTTGTAAAGTATATGTGTTTGCTAACAGGTCTGTCCTCTTATGTATTTACATTCAGTAACACCTGATAACAAGTATCAGGCCTCCAACTGTTAAAACTAAATCCCTCAGTTGATTCTAAGTTTCCATATCATGAAAATTCTCTTTTCCTTTAAAAAAAAAAAGTCTGCACGTCTGTGTACACACGTCTGTACGTATGCGTACACACACGCTTTTTCCTTTTCCTCTGAGACAGCATCTTGCCATGGGTCCTAGGCTGGCCTCTAACACCTGGGCACAAACGAGCCTCCCTTCCACTTCTGCCTTTGGGCAGCTGAGACGACCACACTCACCCCTGCGCCACGTGAGCACTTCCTTAAAATGGGATACATCTGCACATCAGTGTTTGTGAGTTCTAGTTCTTACCTCCCTTGGAATTATATACTTTAATAAGAGCATCATGCACAACCCCCACTTTTCTTTTTTACACAGCAGTTGTATTTATTCATTTTACTACTTTTTTGCTTCTTCAATTTAAACTTTTGATTTATTTTTACAGAGAACCATATTTTGGGTTATCTCCAAGCAGAATTTTGTCTAAATATGCATTAAGACACACACACACACTCAAATATATAGAATTATTATGAAGTGTAGTATCACAACCTACCTTTTTCACTTCATAAATATGTTCATGGAAGCAGCTAACATCTAAGGATCAAAGCTGAAAATGGATTAAAGCTTGTGAAACTGCACAGAAACAACTTTAGTATTACACTGAAGTTGAATGGTGATGGTAAGCTGGGCTTTTATTCTCCTTCTTCCCTGGTCTGTCATCTCATCCTCTGTTTTGTCATATGACATTCCCATGCCTGTTACACATGTACCTACACAAGAGGTCATGCCAGGGGTGGTAGTGCACCTCTGATATCCCTGCATTTGGGATACTGAGGCAGGAGAATTGTCACGAGTTTAACACCAGCCTGAACTACACGGTCAGACCCTGTCCCGCACCCCCCCAAAAAAAAGAAAAGAAACAACAAAATAGTCACCTCACTTGAGAGGTATCCCATTTTGGAGGTGCTCAGATGAAGCACATGGGGAATGCAAAACACAATTTAAAATATCTTTTTTCCTACTTCCTGCCGAAAAGCCCAGCCAGGTATGGTGGCAAACATCTGTAACCTCAGCACTTGGGACGCTGAGGCAAAAGGATTACAGCAAGTTTGAAGCCAACCTTGGTTACATAGTAACTTTAAGGGCAGCCTGAACTACATAGCAAGGCCGTCTTTAAAAAAAAAAAAAAAAAAAAAAAGTCTACACTCTCGAGACTCTTCTCAAACTCCATTAAAAAGCAATCCCTCTGCTCCCCACACAGCTCTCTATGGTCTGAGGGTTGGGAGAGAGGAAAAGGGAAGGAATCTCATTCTTTCACAGCTTCCTTCTGTTTCCTTCCACAACGGCACTGTCTATACTGGACAAAGAACTGTTGATGTAGCAGCAAAGCCCGTGCACCGCACACTCTGGGCAGAGGTGGCTTCAATCCACTTCCAGAGTCAGAGCCCAAGGTGCAGATGTTGAAGAAGTGGGTGCTCTAAAGCCACAAGGAGACAGCAGATAAAGCACCTAATCTATCTGGCACCAGGGCTCAGACTTCACACTATCCATGTATGAACTGCTCGTGTTTTCCATGTTCTAAGGCCATCAATCCCTTCTCAGTCTCTCTGCCCTGCCAGAAGGCCAGATCTGTCTCAACCAGTGAGTCACTCTGTCCCTCTCCAACTGCATCTTGGTCTCAACCCACTCACTCAGCTCCTGAGGGGTATGCCATATGTTAGTACCATGTAGGCAGAATGTGACTAATTTTTTTTCCAAAACACTGTCAGAGTTACTTTAAAATTACCTTACAATCCTGATGTCTCTGAAGAGTCATTATCATATATAACCTTCTGGAAATAACTTTACAATTTGTTTCTGAGTGCTCAAGGGAGATTCTTTGGCATTTTCACTTCCATTGTTGAGATAAGGGAACTAAAATGAAGAGAATGGATTAAGTAATCCCAATTCTGCAACTAATCACTGAGACTAGACTTTCTTCAATCAAGGTGCAATACAGAAGCTCAATTATTACTTTGATTTTACATTTTAGGGTGATTAATAAACTTTAGATATAAAACTACGTAGAATTTACAGGCTAACTGATGACCAGATGGCTTCACGCCATACACCTGAGTAGTGTAAGAGATAAGGCCTGAACAGGCCACGGACCCTCAATGTTTTTCTAATTGGTAGAGATCACTAGTGGGTAAGCCTAATACTTCAAACCAGGTGTGGGGGCACACACATGTAATCCCTGCACCCATGAGGCTGAGGCAGGAAGATCGCCAGGAGTTCAAGGTCAGCTTGGGCTACACAGTTAAGTACAAGGCCAGCCTGAACTGGCCCGGTCTCACAAAACAAAAAAAAGGAAAGAAAACAAAAATAGAGATGACTGGTAGAGATTCGCTTTTAGCACCAAATTCCCCAAAAGTTAGAGGGGGGTAACGTGCTCCCACCCAAGTTCTTTCCACGCAACCTGACACCTCTTTGGCTGTGACGGCTGCTGGGCTTGGTGATTACACTCATCCTACAGCTTCTGAAATTACCCAAATATTCCCAGTCTTGAGTTCACTCTAGTAACTGTGTTTGGGGTAGTAGTTTAACTGCTATTGTGCTAAGATCTCCTCTGATTATATTCTTCCAAGGGCATTATCACTTGCAAAATATAAAAAGAGACTCTAAGTATCTCATTAATACTGAAAGTTGGATGTGCCCTTTGAAATCAGAAATTTTAGCCAGGTGTGGTGGCACACGCCTGTAATCCCAGCACTCGGGAGGCTGAGGCAGGAGGATCATTGTGAGTCCGAGACAAGCCTGGACTACAAAGTGAGCTCAAGGCCAGCCTGATCTGCATAGCAAGACCCTATCTCAAAAAAAGAAAAAAATTTCAGTTCTAGAAATACAGCCTACAGATATAAATTTGTAGTTCAGGCATGGTAGCACATACTTGTAATCCCAGCATTGAGAAGCCTCAGACAGAAAGATATTGCAAGTTCAAGGCCAGCCTGGGCTACATAGCAAGTCCTTGTCTCAAAAAATAACTAAATAAATATTTAAACATAAATATATATTTATATATATCATCTATATATACAATATATACACATACATAAGTATGCGAAGGAGTCATTCATAAGAATATTGTTCAAAACAGCAAAACCTAGAAACATATGCCCATCATTTTGAAGCTAAACCAACTACAGCGTAAGCATAAGCAGAATACCCCACAGCTGTTAGAACATGGCAGGGTGTGCTTACATAGTAAGAGAGGAATTACACACAGCATGTATATGAAGAATACTTCTGGAAGGGCAAAGAAGTACCTGCTCACAGCAAGTGCAGAAGTAGAGTACTGGCTGCACTGTTTACATGTGGACATGTTACCTATTCTACAGAAAACTGTTTGAAGAAAGCTCTTGAAACTATGAAGCACTGAGTAAAGAAAAACCTCAATTCATGCTCTATTCCAAAACAAGCATTCTGGGCTTTGTAATTTTTTTCTGCTTTGCCTGAAAGGGTTTTTTGTAGAAATAGCCACTATCCAGATGAACAACCAATGTACCACATGTGAGGTAAGTAATTACTTCATACTATTTGTAATTAATTACCCCAGCAACTCAACTGACATTCATGCACTTGGACTACCAACCTCACACTGACCTGTTTACCAAGTTTGGGGCTACTTTCAACAACAGCTATAAATCTAAGTTTACATTTTCTTCAATCAGCCTTCCTTGCCAAGACAGGGTGCAACATTAGCTGGATCCCAGTAAGGAAGGCAAGGGACAGAGTGAGATTATATGTCAAAGCAAGTTCTATAAATACAGCTTTTGGCCTAGTATCTCAAAAGGAATCAAAACATCTTCCAACTTAAATAGAAAAATCCTACAGTCCTGTGCTATCTTACTTGACAGCTCTGGAGAGCAGAAGAGGCCAGGCATCTGGAATTTTGTTTCTGGGCTGTGTTTGGTCTCTCGCCTCCCAATCTCCCTGGAAGGCCTAACCTCAACCGAAGGCTTTCTCATGCAAGTCAGATCACTGCCTCTCCCCTTCCCTTCCCCACCCTACCTACCTGGCTCTTTTCCCTCAGTGCACTCATCCCCCCAAAGGTGACGATTCACACCAGCTCTTCCTCAGGCACCAAGCATGTAACTTCTACCCACTCCCAGTCCCTAACCCAGCAGCCAAGAACCCTGCCTGTACCATCTGCCCCAACCGCACCCCAAGTACATGGGCACTGAAGCAGAATGCTTCCATATGGCCTCATCTCAGGAGGTTTGTCCTGTTCTGTTGAAAGGAAACTTCATTCAATCTCTTTCTGTTCTTAATATTCTACAGAGCTAAAAATAGCTTCCAATAGAGACACTGAGATAGGTTATATGTCAGAAAGTACAAAAAGTACCTCTCTGATTCAGCCAATTAGGGAGTATGTTCAGAATAGGCAGATTTACTCCTAAGGGTATAGAGCCTAAGGACAAATTCTAAATATCTCCTTATATATTATCACATTTTCAAAAAGTGATTTTAATTATCATGCTTTCATCACTCTCCAACTATTCCCCTGAAAGAACTTCTCATACTTAAACACCCACTTAATTGATCACCTCATATGCCCTTCATATCACTCCTTAAAAAAAACCTATTTTACAAAATTAAACTTGCTGGGCTTTTGTTTTTTAAAAAATAAAGTCATGATGAGATAATTACTGGTGCACTAAATAATTTCAGTAGAGTGGCAAAAATGTCACTATGAACATTGTGATCACACAGCACAAAAACATGATTTAGACAGGGAAGTAAGAATCATCTTTCCTAAGATTTCCAAAGTCCTGAAAATCTGGCAATGCTTTCTCCTAGCTATATGCTGTCTGTCATTTGATTTCTAGTTGTACTGTACTGAAATTATCTAGCATACCAGTCATTATCACACTATGACCTTTTTTTTGTTTGTTTGTTTGTTTCAGACAGGGTCTTGCTGGTCTCAAACTTGCAGCGACCCTCCTGCTCCAGCCTCCTGAGTGCTGCAATTACAGGGGTGAGCCACTAAGCCCAACCCACATGACCTTTCTAGGTCTTGCCATGGGGCCCAGAACAAGTTCCGACGCATAATACTCCCATCTCAGCCCTGGGTGGGAACAGCTGGGGTCGCAGGTATGTGCCACCTTGCCCAGCACCACCCCTGCTGCTGTTACCCCACTGTCCTCATACAGGCTACAGCTCACAGACTAGGCAAATCATGGGCCTTCCCTTCCCACCTCACCCAGGAAGCATCTCCAGATGTACTTTCTGACTTGGAGAGGCTGACCTTAATTCTGCTCAGTGTCTTCAGTAAACATTCTGGTATCGTCATAGATGCACTAGCAACTATGGGGACACTCTCACAAACCTGCTATTTGGCTTGTTCTTATAACCATTTATAAAGGAATTTGTTGATCAGGCGTGGTGGTGCATGCCTTGTGATCCCAGCACTTGGGAGGTTGAAGCTAAGGCAGGTGGATCATCTTGAATTTAAGGTAAGCCTGGGCTACAAAATGAGTTCAAGGCCAGCCTGAATAGCATAGCAAGTCCTTGTCTCAAAAAACCAAAAGAATTCACACAGTTGATGACCTGTAACCAAAATCAGTCATTTTCATAAGGAAATCCTAAAATGAAACTGTGTTTAGACTGGTTGGTAATTCAATAAGCCCAAATAACACTCCAAATATGTTAATAAAATTAACAAATATTTACTGCCACATTTATGATGTATCTCACCCAGACTCAAGTCTTACCTCTGCTTTCTTATCCCAGTTTTGCCGCTCACTAGTCAGGTAACTTTAGACAAATTCTTAAACTTCTGTTTATTGTTTTTTCCTCATTTAAAAACAGCTACAAGGGGAGGGAGGAGAGGGGAAGTAAAAAGAATTAAGATGTGTTATGCACATGTGCCAGTTCCCCACAATGTATGTAATCACTATGTACAGCAAACGTGCACAACCAAAGGCAGCTACAGAAACCATCTCCACCCTACAGAATGTCCAGGAAGAAAGGAGCTTCACCTGTTAAGAGCGTTTAGAACAGTGCCTATCACACAGAAAATGCTCAATGGATATTCACCTTTGTAATTCCAAGCACTAAGTTTGACCTATGGAGGAGAGGATGAGTTCCCCCAAAAGTCTTCTATTTTTGTCCTCTTCTGGGGGGGGGGGCACAACACTGAGGACTGCACCCAGAGCCTTTGTACTAAGCTACATCCCCCGCCCTTTTTCTTTTGTGAGAGTCTTGCCAAGTTGCTAAACTCCCAGGTTGCCATCTTCCTGCCTCAGCCTCCTACAGTGCTGAGATTACAGGAATGTGCCATATCCAACAAGTTTTAGTCCTTAACTAGACAATTACCTCTTCAAAATAGAGTACCTGAGTGACAATGGAATCATTCCTATCAGAGGACAGGAAAAAGTAGATAAGACAGGGATGAGACAACAGACCACCCTCCAGCTGGTCCTGTTAGGGTCTAGTACAAGTATTAAGTACTCATGACTACAGAATACTGAACCACTTGGTACAGCAAGTATTCACTTATTTATAAAATCTGTTTAGTCCCTTGACACCAAAAGAGATTTGTGGAAGGTTGTAAAATAGACACGATGAAAAAAAACAGATACATTGGAAATATAAATTAATAAAATGAGGCTAGGGAAACTATAAATTCTAACAAAGGCCAAGAAAAGAGCTTTATTTGTTTATGTATGTACGTATGTACGTATGTATGCTGTTGCTGTTTGAGACAGCCTGGCCTTGAACTCACGACACAGTCCAGGCTGGCCTGGAACTTGCAGTGATCCTCCTGCCTGAACCTCCCAAATGCTGGAATTACAAGCATGTGCTACCACACCATCACTGCCATTTACTTTACTCTTCAATGGCAGCCCCTATATGGGGTGTACAAAGATTCACGGTACAAATGGTAAAAATTAATTGGACAATAAAATGAGACGGCGCTAAGAACTGACAAGAGTGAAGCCTGTAGTCTACAATGCCTCACTCGGTAACAGTTTTAGAAAGCCATCAAGTGTGCAGAACCATGACAGACTCGGCAGCAGGGCCTAGGACCTGCACACAGATCTATCCAACACCACCGATGCACACGCTGCACAGCAGCTTCCCCAGTGACTCACAGCCACAACCTGTTGGGAGTGATCATACAGAATTCAGAAACCAAACACAGAGCCCCGAAGAAGCTGCCTCAGTGACAGTGTTTTTCCAGCATTTAAAGTCCTCTTTTCTTATGGCCACAGTTGCAAACATGTGCAGAGAACTGTCTCATCCCCACTCAGCTGACAAGTTCTATTCCCAACACTGCGGGCTTATGACTCACAGGAGATAGGGGGAGGAGGAAAAGGAAAGCTGTAAAACAAAGAACCTGATTTCAGTCTTAAACTGATCAAGAATCCAGAATTCAACTGTTTTATTAGAAAATCTCACAACAAACCAAGAAAATATCTTTTCAAAAAAAAAAAAGAAAATATCTTTTCAGAACATAGTAACAAACCCACTATCGTATGAAAATAGCCTGAACTCTGTCAACATGTCACATCCCCTACTATTCCTTAAATAGACATGACACCAAAAGGCATGAGAGGCTTCTGTAAGGCCAGCCTTGAGACAGCAATGGGAGTGGGCATGCACATTACCACAGGCTGGCTGCAGAGCCCAGAGAAGCTGTGCATCCCACAGCTCCCTTTCAGCAAGCAGATCCTACTGCATCCTCTTCCAGAAAGACATGCAGTATATCATTTAAGGAGGCGGAACAAAAAAAAAAAAAAGAAGGCAGCTTCCCATCTTTTTCTACTTATATTTTGTCAGGAAATTTATGTACCAAGGAAGACAGTCAGTTCTACCCCTAAGAGCTGATCTTCATGACCTATTTTTTAAAAAGGGTGTTATCCAGGCATGGTGGTGCATCCCTGTAATCCCAGAACTTGGGAGGCTGAGGCAAGAAGATCATCATGGGTTTAAGGCCACTCTGAGCTACACAGTGAGTTCAAGGCCAACCCAAACTGTGCAGCTAGACAGCAAAACCCCATCTTTAAAGGGGACAAGGGCACTACTACTCCAATGAGGGTGCTTCTTAAGGAAGTCAATGACCACTTCTGACAGTATCAGCCCACACTCTATCCCCAAGATGTTATTTTATTAGAATAACCCAAATCTCACTCTTCACCCCATCCCTGAGATTCTCAAACATCACACACACTTTATAATTAATTGACGGGCTGAAACAAACCCCAACAGACAAACAGCTCACTTCTTTCCCTGAAAAACCTCAGTCCTCCATAGAAATGCACACAGACAGATGGACAGATGGACACACAAAGCAAGGACACAAACATCAAGAACTGGCTGAGTCCTGAGCAGGTCAGAGGCAGCATAGATACACAGGGCAACACCCAGCCTTGTTCATGGGCTGCGCCTGCTGTTGCTGTATAAATATAGAAAGCTGCAAAGTGGAACAGCAGCTTCAGCAGAACAGACTTCCCTCCGTGCTCAAAGAGGAGGAACAGGGATCTGAACAGCTTTCCCCATACATGGCTGCTGCAAGGGGCCATGAGTGAGAGCCCAATTAGCTCACACACAGGCATTCTGCTTATAGGCTCTAAAACAGACATGCAGGCTGGTACTTGAAGGAAGAAAGTCTAAGAGATTCTGTTTCAGGCAAGGGACTTCCCAATAATTTCAGTCATTTACAGCAAGAATTCTTCAGCCAAGGGAAATAGAAAAGACATCGCAAAAAATACTAGGTCAGACTCTTACTATATCAGCAATAGCCACAAGGCTCAATGTGTCATTCATAGCTCAAAATTTGATGTGCAAAAAAAGGTTATTCCTCATCTGTGTGAATAACTAACCTTCACTTGCCTTTTAGTGTCTCCAGGAGAAAGGTCTCATTCCAACTCTCAAAACTGTTTGGGGATCTATTTCCCCTCCTCCGTTATCACAAGTAAAAGTATGTTATAACTTTTAAAATACGTTCCCCTAGGGCTGGGGATATAGCTCAGTGGAATAAGCGCTTGCCTAGCAAGCGCAGGGTCCTGAGTTCGATCCCCAGTACCGCAAAAAAAAATAAATAAATAAAAATAAAATACGTTCCCCTAGTATGCTGGCTTGTATAATGGGAAGCCAAAGACGTATGTTCCAAAAATTACTTTACTTGGAACAATTAATTCAGATTCATTCAATGAGAAGTATCTAAAAGCTTAATTTCTGACCAGAATGGACTCTTCAGTGGCAAAAAAAAAAAAAAAAAAAAAAAAAATCAGTTGATTGGCTCAAAGGATTCTGTTTTTCAGATCTTACTGGATTAACCAAGTATACTTGTGTGCACGGCTTATGTATTTATTTAGTATTACAGGAACTGCAGTATAAACGAAAGCCATACTATCTCTGGCCTCCAACTGCTATAGCCTAGGTCCTGGATAAGATTAACATGCGAGATAATAAAGGCTGACAGTGCAGGGTGAGTGGTGGAGTGTAGGGCACAAACTAGCAATGTTATGCACATGTAGAGACAGACAGACAGGATGGGGCAGACTGGAGCCTTCTCCCTGGTTCTCCCACTGTGGCAAGCCCACCTGCACTGGGCCACATTACTAAGGTGCCTTCATTTCTGAAATTCTTGGTAATTTCAACTTAAAATGCTTCCTGTAACATACAGTTCCTGCCTACTTTGGAGAAAATACTTTAGGATGATATCCACTCTACCATTTCTCCTGTACATTTTCAGAAACATTCTTCCACCTCAGGCATTTTTGCCTGGCCTTCTGAATAAATTTTAAACCACTATTTAAAAATTAAAAATAAACCAGGCATGGCAGGTCATGCCTCTAATTCCAGCACTCTGGAAGGCTAAGGCAGGAGGATGGAGCCCAACTTGGGTGATTTACTGAGAACTCTCTCAAAATAAAATGTTTAGCCAGGCGTGGTGGTGCACACCTGTAATTCCAGTACTCAGAAAGCTGAGGCAGGAGGATCGTCGCGAGTTCGAGATCAGCCTAGGCTACCCAGTGAGCTCAAAGCCAGCCTGAATGGCATATTGATACCCTGTCTCAAAAAGCAAAAAAAAAAAAAAAAAAAAGTTTAATGGGGGGGTTGCGCTGGGAATGTAGCTCAGTGTGAAAGCCCTGGGTTCAATTCCCAGCACTCCAAAAGCAAATAAATACATAATCTACCACAGAAACAACATGGTGGGACTCGAAATGCTGACACTGATACACTGTAATCCCTGACTGGGAAAGCACTGCTGCATCACAGTCATCCAAGGAGCTCCTGAGAAAATACCACCAGCCAGCTCTTCTCCACAGGTGCTCCTGGGTACCAGCCCAAGCTAGTGAGCCATAAACAGCATCTTAAATACACATTCTCTCTAAAACTTCTCCCCAAAATCCTTAAGCTGTAAATGGTCTAAGTATTTACTTAATGTATTTTATTGGCAAAATAATCTTTAGAAATGTTGTCTCTTGTAGGTAATGATCACAAAAATGATCCTAAATGATAGCAAATTTAAAAATCAACCCCATTATCCAGATCTCTTGGTACAAGGCAGACCCTTGAAAAACATACGGCAAAATTCCAGCAATAGAAGCACATCCATAATCCACAAATCAAGATATGCAAGTGTTCAGCATGTTATTAAAAACCTCTTGCTGAGTGTAGTGGCACACACCTATAATCCCTCAGGAAGCTGAGGCAGGAGGATTACTGTGAGATGCAGCCCAGGTTGGGCTACACAGTGAGTTCAAATCCAACCTAAACTATATAGTAAGATGCTGAATCAATCACTATTATTCATTTATCTTTGTTTTTTTGAGACAGGGTCTCACCATGCAACTCAGGCTGGCCTTGAGCTCACTCTGTACCCCAGGCCAGTCTTGAACTTGGGAAGATCCTCCTGCCTTAGCCTCCCAAATGCTGGGATTACAGGCGTGCGCCAGGATCAATCAATATTAAAAAATGAATAAATAAACCTCTTAAATTCCCAGCATAGGCTGGAAAGGCCCTCTTAAATATGCATATGACTTAGGAATTTCATTTTTTAATAACATGAACAGCTTTGGTATACAGCCTTGGTTTCTCAACAAGTAGTTTACCATAAATTAATGTACTACTTTTCATTTAAAATAAACGAAGCACTGGGCGTGGTGTCACACACCTGTAAATCCCAATCCTTGGGAGACTGAAGCAGGACTGCCAAGATTTGAGGCCAGCCTGGGCTACACAGTGAGTTCAAGGCCAATCTAAACTATATAGGAAGACCCTGTCTCAAAAAATTGAATAATTTCCTTTGTTTCTATCTGCTATGCCCTGGTTTTTGCCTCTCTGTACCTATCTCTACTGTTTTCTTTGGTACAGGGTGGGATTACATTTTTTTTTTTTTTTGAAAAATTGAACCTAGGAGCTAGGTAGAGTGCTTGCCTAGCATTCATGAAGCCCAGGATTCGATCCCCAGAAAAACACAAACACACACACACACACACACACACACACACACACACACACACACACACCCCGGTAAGAGAAGCTATCTAATCCTAATTCTAACTCTTCAGACACCTAAGGAATTCTCTTATGTAAGCCTCTGAGATGAACTGCCATGCTAGCTCATAAATTAAAATTGCTTGGAAACTTACAAAACAAAACACCTTGTACGCTAAGAGCGGCCCAGGCCTGTAATCCCTGCACCATGGGAGAGGAGGCAAAGACAGGAGGATTGCAAGTTTGAGCCGAGCCTGGGCAATCTAGCCAACCTCGTGAGAATCTGTCTCAAGATAAAACAAAAAAGGCTGAGAATTTATTTAAAAAAAAAAAAAAAGGCTGAGAATACAGCTCAGTGCAAAGGCTTTGGGTTCAATCCCAGGACCTTCCCCTTTCCCCAAAAAAAGGCATTATAAAGTTAATTGTTCTATGATCTAAAACATTGAAGTTTAATTGTAATTTACTATCTTAAATATTTCTCTAGCACAGACCTGTAATCCCAGCATTCAGAAGGCTGAGGGAGGAAGACTGCCACAAATTTAAAGCCAGCCTGAGCTACACAGTGAGTTCAGC
>PVLD010013662.1:41932-55291 GCA_004027595.1 Dinomys branickii | reverse complement strand
AGCCCTGAGTTCATTTCCCAGTGCCCCTCCCCGCAGTTATGGAGTCTGCATCCCCCAGGGAGTGAGTGGATGAGCAGGCCTGCCAAGAAATAGTTACAGTGCACGGGAGTGAACACTAATGGAAGGCTGTAGGAGACGCAACAGAGGTAGAAGGTAAGAACCTTTATCAGGCAAGCTATACACCTTAAATTTGTAGCATTTGAAATAAAGACTAAGGGATACCTTAACTTCTGCAGGATGAAAGCAAGGGTAAGGCATTCCAGATAAAAACAACAATAAATGACACTGAAATACCGTGGCCCCTGGAAGACTTAGTCACTCATTTTTAGAAGAGCAGGGCGGACAGAAGAGAACAGTAAGAGGTGCACGGGAGCCAGAAGATGGAAGACTGTGTGGGCCTCACTGAGGAGTGTCATCTGACCGCTGAGGGAAGCTGTTGAGTTTATAAGCAGCAGTTACGTGATCGTAGTTGTGCTTTCCAGATGACTTACATGCTCGCAGGGTGTAACAATGCAAGCTGAATTAGGAGATCATTACAAGTAGTTCAGGTAGGGGATGAGGTCTTGAACTTGTCAGGGAAGTGAATGCCAGAGGAACAGTGAGCCTGGGAGGGTTACATGGAGATGGGAGAGGTGGGATTAAGCATGACAGATTGGGGCAGCTGTGCCCCTTACCCCTCCCTCCACCTGGAGAACTTTCCTTACCGAGTTGTACCCGTGCCCTTAGGAAGTCTCCTTCCAGGCTAATTCATATGACTTACTTTTGCTATTGGCGTGATAACAATTGTTAGTAGAAGCTCAAAAATTTCCTGTACTTTGGAACTCTTTTTTTTTTTTTTTCGAGACAGTATCTTCCTATGCAGTTCAGGCTGGCCTTGAGCTCGCTTTGTAGCCCAGGCTGGTCTCAAACACAATAATTCTCCCGCCTCAGCCTCCTGAGTATACTTTGGAACTTAACACTCCTCTGCAACAATCCTTCTGCTGCCCTGTAATCAAGTCAAGGTTGCCCTCCTAGAAAAGGGGGGGGCCATTTGGAGAAAGCCCCCACCTGTCCCAGCTATCCCAGCCTGCCAGCTGAGGCCCCAAACCCATGTGGAAGGCCATCCTAGACCATACACCTGCAATTGAGATGCTTCAGACTAGAAGAAACAAGTCAACACACACAATTATAAAAAATTTAAGAAAGATTTAAAGTCTCTAGATTTGGGGCAATTCGTTTCTTTCTTTTTTTTTTTTTTGATACAGGGTCTCACTATGTAGTTGAGGGTGGCCTTGAACTCTCAGCAATCCTCCTGCCTCAGCCTCCCAAGTGCTGGCATTACAGGCATGTGCAGCCATGCCTGGCCAAGGCAGTTCGTTACATAACAAAAATTAACAGCCTGAGTGACCAAGTACACATGGAGTGAAAGAGTAAGTCTCAGATTTTTATTTTTTAAAGGGTAGATGGATAAATCAACATTAGAAAACTATAAATGTCAGAATGAATAAATTACTGATGTTATCACATAGAGTAATTTTTTTAAAGGCCAGCTTTGGAGAAATAACAAACTTAGCTTCAGAAACACTGAGCCGTAAGCGTTCCTAGGACAAATGGGTGAAGTTATCCCACTGACAAGACTTGGAGAAGTAAGTGAAGATGTCACGTTGGCAGGGTTTGGAGATGGAAAATTTGGGGCCAAATTTGTGATATTAAATGAAGTGACCATTTCTCATTTATTAGTTTTCATAGCTTTTTTTTTGGTAGATTCTTTGTGGACGTTACTGTCTCAGGATAGAAACTTCTTCCTTTCTTTCTGCCCTGTGTGCCTTTTATCCCTTGTTTTATTGTACTTATTAGAACTGCCGGTACTGTGTATAATAAGTGTGCTAAGGATAGACATCCTGCCATGTTCCTGGTTTTAAGAGAGAAACTTTCTGTCTTGTCATTAAGCATCCTAGGTATAGCGGTTTTTTCATTGTTGTTTTTTCCAGATGTCCTCTCTCAGGTTAAATAAATGTCCATCTATTCCTTACTTGTTGATGCTACACAGTTTGGGGTAAGTATCTTCCTAGGACCCATGTATCAAAGGCACGGTCACAGGCTGGTGGCACTATGCAGAGGTGGTAGAGCATTTTTAAGGTGAGGCCTCCTGGAGGAAGTTGTCATGGAAGGGGGTGGGGTTCCCTACAAGAAGATACAGAGCCCCAGCTCCTTGCTTTCTTTCATTGGTTCCCCCTGCCAAGCACATGCACCAATTGCACAGGGCCACCACACACCCAGAGCCATGGGCAACAAACCGCCATGAACTGACCCCTCTGAAACTGAGCCAATGCAAGCCTTGCCCCTTATTAAATCAAATATCTCAGGTATTTTGTCACGGTGACAGAAAGCTGACTAACACAACTGAGAATTTTCATCGCAGATGTTGGATTTTAGCAAATTCTTTCCCTGCCTTTGAAAAATCAATGATTTCTTTTTTAGTCCGTTTATATGGTGAGCTTCAGGAAATTTTTTTTTTTTTTTTGTCTTTTTTGAGACAGGGTCTCACTATACAGTTCAGGCTGGCTGTGAGCTCACTTTGTAGCCCAAGCTGGCCTCGAACTCACAACGATCCTCCTGCCTCAGTCCTAAGTATCCCTGGCACAAAGGCAGGCAGCACTGTACCCGGCTGCCTTCTTTTCTTTCTTGAAGTGCCTTTCTCAAGCCTTTGCCTGGTTTGGGTATCAGAGTGATGCTGGCCTGATTCGGAAAGTGTTTCCTCCCCTACTGTTCCAGAAGAGGCTGTGTAGAATCAGTATTGTTTCCTACTCAAAGGCTTGGCAGAATTTTTCAGTGAAACCATCTGGTCTAGAATTTACCATAGGGAAAGGCTTTAAACTACAGACTCAATTTCTTTAATACCTATACGACTAGTCAGGATATATTTTCCTTTGCAAATGTGCCTTGGTAGTTGTGCCTTTGGTGGAATTCGCATAAGGTTGTTCATAACATCCTCCCATTAGCCTTTTAATAGCTGTAAGCTCTTCAGCAATAACATTTTCATCTCTGGTACTAGTAATTTATTTTTGGTACTGGGAATTGAACTCAGGACCTTGCGCTTGCCAAGCGGGCGCTGTACCGCTGAGCCATCTTCCCAGCCCAGGTATTGGTAATTTGTGTCTTTGTTTTTTCTTGGTCAGTACAGCTAAAAGTTTATTGATTTCATTGATATTTTTAATAAAATTTAGTTTGATTTTGTTTATTTGGTTTGTTGTTTTCTTGTTTGTTTCTTGGGGGTACTGGGTTTGAACCCAGAGGTTGCATACTTGGCAAGTGCTCTACCTCTGAGCTGTGACTCCAACTTGTTTTTAATTTCACTGATTTCTGCTCTTACCTGTACTATTTCCTTTCTTCTGTTTTTTGTTTTTCCAATCTGATTTGTTTTTAATTAAGTACTACGGTCACATACAAATTTGTGCTCCTGTTCTACCTTGCGCACTTAGCGGACAGGAGGCACCACTGCCAACTACACATACAGCAGTAGTTTCAGTCTTGTGTTTTTAAATAGCTGTTTAAATGCTATCCTGAATAACTCAGTATGACCTGAAGAATTCAAAAGTAAAGTCTAACCTGCTGTTATCTCATGCTAACTTTTAAAAGGATCTGAACTTAAAGATCAACTCTAAAATGTGAGAAATGCTAAATATTCTTTATTTGGTCTTATAATACACCACACTAAAATGCCTTTCCGCAAGTCAAAGGCAGCGCTTTTTAGATACAGGGTGTTCTAATTCAATTGGCTGAGTCAAGACCAAAAATATAGACATTGCTTTCTTGTCTTCAACCACTCCCTCCAACAGGCTCGTAAACACTAACAGAAACGGGGGTCTTGCTTGACTTTGAGACAGTGAGGGATTTCCCCGTATTTCTGCATATTCATATATAAATCTCAAGATAAAACCACCCTTCAGTAGGTTTTGAGATGACATTCTCAATCTTTGTGAAAAGTCAAACATTACTAATCCTGTCCAACCATATACTTAGAAAGGGAAAACAGTGATAGTATTTACTAAACTGAAATTACTATCAAAACTTGGGGGAAAGAAAGATACCATTTAACTACAAGCCAGTTTTACTTCAATCAGGACTGTCCAGCAAAAATATTCTGTCAGGCTACTCATGATCTGAATTCTGGTGGATGAGATCTATTAAATTACGGTACACATAAAAAAGCCACGAGACGTTCCTGTTCCATAATAAATATGGCAGTGACTGTTGCTCACTCGCAGCCTTTCTGAGGTGAGCAATTAAGCCTGCCCTTCCTCTCTTCTTCTTGATGCCGGCGAAGACCATTTTTGTTCCAGGGATGTACTTGGGATTCTCCAAATACTCCATCAATGTGTCCTCTCCCCGAGTGATACCTTTGTTCTTGTTGGCATCTGGGTAAGAGAATCCAACAGCCTGACCTGTCTTCTGCCTGAAGAGACCATGGAGATTTGGCCCGGTCTTGTGCTTGCCTCCTTTCTCAACAGTGTGGCACTGGGCCCAGCTCTGTACAAAAATCTTGCCTTTCTCAACATCACCCATTTTTAAACCTGCTGCACCTTCCACGCCAGCTAGTCACTGCTCTTTCCTTGTTACCACGGGGAAGGTTCCAGTTCAGAAGCCAGACATCCTGCTCTCTGCTTTTTTTTTTTTTTAAGACAGGGTCTCACTGTGTAGTTCAAGCTGGCTTTCGTTCACGGTGTAGCTGAGGCTGGCCTCCAACTCGCAGTGATCCTCCTGCCTCAGGCTCCCAAGTGCTGGGATTATAGGCATGAGCCATCTTGCCTGGTATCTTCTGCTTGCTGTGTGTTTTCTCCTCTTTATCTGGTTTCTTTCTTTTTCTTTTCCTTTTCTTTTTGAGAGAGAGTCTCGCTATGTAGTTGAGACTGGCCTTGAACTCACTAAGTAGTCTAGGCTGGCGTTACAGTGATCCTCCTGCCTCAGCCTGGGATATAGTCCCGAGCCACCACATTTGGTTATCTGGTTTCTTTTAAAGGTGGAAGCTTAGATCATTTATTTGAGAGTGTTTTTCTGTTGTCAGCATGTAATCTTATACATTGCTCACCGCTTTCACTGTATATCATAAATTTTATGTTGTATTTTCATTCAATTAAAATAATTTCTAATTTTCTTTATGATTTCTTTGGCCGTTGGGTTATTTAGAAATGTACTGTGTAATTTCCAAATATCTGGAAAATTCCTAGATATCTTTCTAAAATTGGTTTCTTTCTTCCTTTCTTTTGTTTAAACCCTTGCGCTAGAATCAGCACTGGGGATTGAACCAAAGACTTTCACATTGAGCCACAGGCTCAGCCATTTTTTATTCTTATTTTTTACTTTGAGATAGGATCGCACTAAGACATTAAGTTGTCTGGGCTGGTCTCAAACTTGGGTTTTTTTGTTTTTGAGACAGGGGCTCACTATGCAGTTCAGGCGGGCCTTGAGCTCACTTTGTAGCCCAGGCTGGTCTCAAACTCACAATGATTCTCCTGCCTCAGCCTCTTGAGTGCTGGGATTACAGGCGTGCACCACCACACCCGGGTGAGCCTCAAACTTGTGATCCTCCTGCCTTAGCCACCCAAGTGCTTGCACCACTACATATAGCCTGTATCATTGATTTCTAATTTAATTCTGATATGTTTAGAGAATATGCTTTTTATCATTTCAATTCTTTAAAATGTGTTTCATAGGTTAGAGTACCATCGATCTTGGTAAATGTTCCAGGTGTACTAGAAAACAATGCATATTCTGATGTTGTGGGAAGAGTTTTCTACAGATACTTAATAGGCCAAGTGGCCAGTGGTGTTATTCAGATCTTTGCAGTCTTTACTGATTTTCTGTCTGTTCGTTTTACCAGTTGCTAAGAGAGACATGTTGATGTCTCCAAGTATAATTATGAATGAGCCTATTTACCTTTACAATTTTAATATTATCAACAGTTGCTTCATATATTTTGAAGAGCTTTTGTTAAGTCCAGACACATAAAGGATTGTTACGTTACCTTGCTGGTTTGATCCTTTAACATTGTGTACTGTCTCTCTTTATCCTTGGTAATATATAGTGACTGTATCTTTTGGTTAGCTTTATTTTATTGGGTTTTTTTTATATCTTTTTCTATCCTTTTACTCTTAACCTTTCTATAGATTACTTATTTTGTGTTCAATATTTTCATTTAAATCCAATTTGACAATTTCTGCTTTTAATTACTATGTATCATTTACATATAGTATAATTATTGAGAGTCAACTTAACTTACCTTTTTATGATTTGTCTTGTTTTTTCCTTTTTGTTTCTCTGTTCTCCCATTTCAGCCTGCTTTTGAATTATTCGAATATTTTTAGTATTCCACTTCATTTGATCTGTTGACTTTTGGGCTATATCTCTTTACACATTGTTTTTTCAAAATAAATTTGGGGAGGCTCCTGCAGATTGAACCCAGGCGCTACATGTGCTAAGCACATGCTCTGCCACTGAAGTACATACGCTGCCAACCCTCAGTCTTAGCATTTCAAGTGTATCATTCAGTAATATTAAATATATCCACATTGTTACCCAGTGAACCTCCAGAACTTTCATTTTGCAAAATTGAAACTAAGCCAGGTGTGGCAGCGGCACACGCTTGCCCTTTTTTATTTTTATTTTTATTTTTTTTTGCCCTTTTAACTTTTGAGACAGGCCCTCGGGGAGTTGCTAAGTTGCATAGGTTGGGCTTGCATTTGCCATCCTCCTGCTTCAGCCCAACTCTCAGATTCCTTCTTAGTAGAGAATTCCAGGTACCCACTGTCAAGTAGTTCAAATTGGCACAAGATAGAAGTGGTTCAAATGAATATGTTTAAGAGCTATTGTCGGGCTGGGGATATAGCTCAGTGGAATAAGCGCTTGCCTAGCAAGCGCAAAAAAGAGATATTGTCATAGAGCAGTCTGGTTCCAGAGTGATTGTTTAAGTAAAATCACCCAGAAACGTACATGTGAGAATAAGGAGGTACTTTTGTCCTCTTGTGTGGAGTAACTAATGGTCAGCTTGAAACACCCAGCTGAACTGAATCAGTGCGGTGCTGGGCGTGGAAGGCCAGCATGAGGACTGCTGTCAACAGCATAAAAGGAGAACCGGAGGGGAAGATGGTGCTGTTGGTTCTCCCGGAGGAGCTTGTCGTGCTGGCTCCCTGATATGAATTCAGCTGTGCTCATTGTCAGAGGAGCTTAGGTCTTCCCTGTCACTAAGGATGGCTGTGGTACTATTTGAGGATACTCTGGTCCTTACCTAGAGTGTCGCTTCCTGGCCCTAGGGCAAATCCCTGCGCCTGGTGGGCCAGACCCTTCACCCCACTGGCGCAGACTTTCTAGCTTCCACCACTGATCTTTGGGCCTTCGCAGCGCAGACCCTTGATTCAGACTTGCATGAGACATTGGTGTGGACGCTAGGCCTCCAGTTGGACTCATGGGGATATTATCATGGGGTTCCAGGCCCTCGGCTGCATTCTTTGGGTCTGTAGTGTGTGGACAGATCTCTTGCACTCTTCTGCGTTTGACCGTTTGACTTTTTGGGTGACTATTATAAAATAATACTGTAAATTGTGTGTCCCTTACAAACCCTGACTACAACACCTCTCTTCTCAAATAAAAGTGTCTTCTAGGAATTGTTCCAGAGTAATTAATTTTTATGGAGTTGATTGTTTTTATAATGTTGCAGTGTGTTTCTCATTGCTTTTTTTTGAGACATGGTCTCACTACACAGTTCAGCGTGGCCTTAAGTTCACTGTGTAGCCCAGGCTGGCCTCAAACTCATCTCGATCCTCTTCCTCAGCCTCCTAAGTGCTGGGATTACAGGCGTGTGCCACCACGCCTGGCTTCCCTTTGCTCTTTTTAGTTAAAAATCTATGCAAATTACCAAAGAAAACATATTTCTTACATAAAAATTTGTTTTTGTCATGTGTCTCAGTGAATAACCTGGAAAATACATATATGAATTTATTAATCTATGTTCAATATACCTTTTTAAATGTACAGTAAGTCCTTGGGTTGTGAATATCTTTTTCCACAAGATGAGCAAACGTTTCTAATAAATGTTAACTTGGTAAAGGAGTAACATCTTGCAGTATGAACAGTATGTGATGTAGAAAGTCACATGATCACAACTGACCCAGTGGTTTGCTCTCACTGCAGGATTATGGGTGATCCATCTCCCAACTGGAGGAGGGTATAGAGGACATCTCATCGCCAAAGGAGGAGGAGGAGGAGAAAAGGGCAGAGGAATCCCTCACTTCAGGTGAGATTAGAGAGATGTGGAAAAGGGAGGAAACACTGCAAAATTTTGTGGAAAAGTGTTGAGAGCCGCTGAAGCTGCAGAGTAATTACACGTGCAGGACAAAGCCAGCCCGAGAACACGGGAGCTCCTCAAAACACGTAAACAAGCCGTTGTAGCTTGTTAACTGATTGCTGGACAGTGAGGCAAAATTAACCAACTTCTTGATATAAATAAACGCTCTACTGTTCTGGGGCGATTCTCCTTCCCCGTGGAGAGAGAGGACCTCCGCTTGGCCCCAGCTTTTTGTCTCTTGTCTGTGTTTTCCTCATTCTTGCTGCTGTTCCTTCCCGGGGTACAGCAAGAACCCAGCGGACCCTTACAGAAAAGCACCACCTGAATAAGGCTGGGGCTGTGTGAGCAGCAAATCTGTGTAACGACGACGCAATGTCACATTTCCACACAATCCCCAAAGGCAACAACACGTGTCATTGGATGGGGTCCTTGTTAGAATTCCAGGAGAAAAGGATCCCACGGAACCAATAGACAGCAGTGATTCCGGTGGTGATGGTGAAAGTCACCCTCTCTCATGTTACCCCCATCAGCCACAAATGTGTGCGAAGGTAAGTGCAGGTTAATTAATTTTCTTTATATTTTGTATTTTCTTGATCATTTCAGATTATGTTACAGCATTGTAATGATTTTTATAGGAATATTTTTGAGTTGTGGAATATGTATTGTCTGAGTTTGTATTATTTCTTATGGGGAGATTTGCTTTGATATACAAGTGCTTTGATATACAAGCATTTTTCCAGAATGAATTATTGTTGCAAACCAAAGTTTTACTGTATCTTGAGCTAATATGCTATTGATTGAAAAATTGTTTGGAATCTCAGAATCAGTCATTATATTGAGAATTTTACCATGTATGAAGAATTCAGAAACAGAAATTTGTCATTCCTTTTCGTGTAAAAGAACTATATACTATAATATACCTTAGATGTGTGCTGTGTCCAAAGGCAGCATTTGATATTTTATACTTGACAGTCTGAAAAAGAAGTAGGCTTTTTAGTTGTTTAATGTCCTGTTTGAAGTGCCCTTTTCTGGTGGGCCTTTTGTACTTGTTATTGTTGTTTGTTTGGTGGGGGAGGTTGAGACAACTGTGGCATGGGCTAGCTCTAAATTCGCAATCCTCCTGCCTCAGCCTCCTAAGTGGTGAGATTACAGTTGTGTGCCATCATATCCAGCTTCCTTTGTGCTCTTGATATTCACCCAGAGTAATTATTAAAAACATAGACTGTGATCCCAGACTCTCTTCTATGGGGAGTGGCTGAGCTGGAGAACTCAGTCACACATGCAGAACTAAAGCAAGGCCAGCCTTGAGAACCCTGAGGCAAGCCAGACAAACAAGCTGTTAGGCAGGTCCTTTCTCCCATTAGGAGAGGGGTTTCACCTCTTACCCACCTCTTGCTGATTGTATAAATAAATGCACAGCAGTCATTGGGCAGTTCCTCTCTCCCATCAGGAGAGGGGGCGCCACCTGACCTCAGCTTTCTGCATTCTGACTTCCTCTTTGTTCCTTCATCCTCCACCATCCTTCCCCTGGGAATTTCAAGAGCTGTGCTGGACACAGCATTTTGGTGCCTGAACAGGAACCTGTGGTATGAGGAATCTTGTCACATACAGGTGAGAGGACACCTCTAGTTGTGCATACAAAAGGGAGAGGTGTATTGATAGCATCAACATCGACATCATCAATATTGATCCCATCATCAGGTGTTTTTGGGGGGCTTTTTTGGTTCCAGGAATGGAACTCAGGACCTTGTGCTTGTCAGGCAGGTGCTGTGCTGCTGAGCTACATCCCTGGCCCCCATTCAGGTGTAAAACATGGGGCAGACAGGTTCTCAAGAAGAACAGATGTATATGGAAATGCTTGCTGGATTACTGATTCCCATATTTACCTTTTCTTTGTGGACCTTGATCAGAGATTGTCTCAATGATCGCACACCTGTTGAGATGACCACAGAGGATTTGGCTCCGAGCACTATCTTAAGACTGAGACCGAAGCAGAAAACGGGGAGTGGAGTAACAGCCAACCCCCAGCTTGAACCCTCCGGCTTTGCTGAGTCGGGTAAGGAAGGAGCTGTGGGGGGTAGAGAAGACCTTTACCCACTAGAGGACTGTTGCCCTGTGACTTCCGTTTCACAGCTGCCCAAAGTAAAACCAATGACCTTAACTGTGCCACAAGCAGGTACTTCCACGTTTTCAGTTCAGAAAACTCTTCGTTCATCTTAGACAAGTTATTGGCTCCATTGTGGTTCCCATATCTTAATGGGGTGGTGGCGAAGAATTTTAATTTATTTATTTGCTGTGTTAGGGATTAAACCCAGGAGCCTTATGCATGCTAGACAAGACATTCTCAGTCCAAGAATTTGTATGTGTGTCTATAGTCATAAGGAATACACACAGCCACATTCATGTGCATGTTACATGTGTGTATAGGTGCACACACACATGTGAAGCATTTAGAACAATTTGATAGGGCAAGCATGATACGCATTATTATTTATCTTTATAAATCAAATTGAATACCATTCCTCAAATGCTTACAGTTCCAGATTTTTTTCTCGTGAAAGAATAATAAAATTCATTTAAAGTGTTTATACAATCCCATACATTTTTGTTTCTTTTCACAAATAGGTTTCTTGACTGAAAAATAGAGCTATTTGCTCAAGAAAAGAAATTCCCAGTTTGTTCGGATATTGGAATAGGCCGATTTGAAAAAAATCTTGAACTATATTAACTGCTCAGGCCACACTATTCCTCATAAAATGGCTGTAGCAGGCAGCGCTACAAGAAAAATGAATTTATGAACATAGCCACTGCTTTTTTTTTTTTACCCACAATTTGATTTAAGTTTAATATCCTCCCACAATGGAAAATGATTTACAACAAAGAGATTAACTGGAAGGAGCTGGAAAATGGAAACAAGATGTCATTTCTTTTTACTATCCAACAGATTTACCATATGTTTTAAAAAGGACGTTTGGCCATCTACAGTAAATGAAACTAAAATGCTTTTTTAAAACAAGGTAAGACTTTAAACTACCTTCACTCCCAAGCTCTCCCTCCCCGGTGAACACATTCTTCTCAGTGAACAAAGGTTTATTTAAGCTCCACTTACATCTAGGCTGTTTTTAGTTCATTTCCTTTTTTAAAAAGCCATCGATGAGTTTATTTCCCAGTTTAGCTGTTGTAATAAAATAGAAGAGGCAAACGCTGCCTTGGCCTTTAGCACAGCATCATCGAAAGCCATGAAACTCACAGCAAAATATAGGACAGTGTAAAATTAGAAACGGCCGCTGTTTCCGCAGCAGCACTTGCTGCCCTTGCAGTTGCTTTTCACCCCTCTCGCTAGCAGCACGGATCTGAAGGTCACCTCCGTGCACCACAGGACAAAACCCCTGTGCATGCTTTACACGAACAGATTTATTATTCAAATGGCATAAAACTCACCCTGTAAAATAGGTCACTTAGTGCATTTTAGGATGTTCACAGAATTGTGTAATCATCATAAATTTAGAACATTTCTTTGCTTCAAAAAGAAGGTCTGTACTCATCGGCGGTCACCAGCCATTATCCCATCCCCCGCCCCAGGCACTGCAGCCACTAAACCTATTTTCCATGGATTTGCCTCTGCTGAGCATTTCATATACCTTTCTTTTTTTGGTACCGGAAATCAAACTCAGGACCTCACACTTGCCAGGCAGGTGCTGTGCCACGGAGCTGTCTCCCCAGCCCCTAAATGATTCATATAAACAGAGTAATAGATACGTGACCTTTAGGACTGGCTTCTTTCACCCTGCAAGACGTTGTCGTGTTTTATTCGTGTTGAGGCGCGTATCAGTACTTCAGTTTTACTGTCTAGGAATACTCTCTCGTATGGATATGCCACATTTTGTCTATTCATCTGTCAGATGATACACATTTGGGTTGTTTCTTGCTTGTTGATTATTGTGACCAAGGCCAACATGATCACGCATGTATAAGTTTCTATACACATATATTTTCATTTTTATTGAGTGCATACCTACGAAGTCATTGCTGGGGTCACACGATAATCTTTTGAGGAACTGCCACATTATTTTCCAAGTGGCTACCCCATTTTGCCTTCCCAGTTATTGTTTATGAAAGTTCCAGTTTTACTGTATTCTTACTAATATCTGTTATCATTTGCCTCTCTGTAATGTCACGGTACTGCACATGAAGTGGTACCGTGTGGCTGTGATTTGTATTTCCTGGAGGTGGTGAATGACGTGGAATCCTCCAGGGGCTGGGGGAAGGGGGGCGGGTCGAAGCCAGGGCCTCACGCATGCGCGGCGCGTGCTCTACTTTCTGTGTGCTACACGGCCCAAACACAGTGCTCCGTCCTGCCATGTCTGAGAGACCATCTCTAGCACAAGGCAAGAAAATTTACTTCTGTGATTTTTTTCTAAGAGTTTAACAGTCTTACCCTTTCATTTAAGTGTGTGATCAATTATAAGTTAAATTTTATATATACTGTCCAGATTTTTTTTTTTTTGCAATCCAGTTGTTTCAGCACCATTTATTGAAATAATTTCTCTTTTCCATAGAATTTTTTGGCAACTTTGTTGAAAATTGGTTGACCATAAACGCAGTGGTTTATTTTGGAGCTTTAATTCTATTCCATTGATCTACATATATGTTCTTACAACAATAATCTTTTTTTTTTTTTTTTTTTTGTACCAGGAATCAGACTCAGGACCTTGCACTTGCCAGGCAGGTTCTGTGCCACTGAATAATATCCCTGGCCACCAATAATCTTATGTTTTGACTATTGTAGCTTTATAGTATGTTTTGGAAATAGGATTGTCATCTTCCAACTTAATTCTCCTTTCAAGATTATTTTGGCTGTTTTGAGTCTTGCATTTCTTTCACTCTTTTGTCATTTCAACTGAGCATTTTATATTATTCTAATTTTTTCTCTTAAAAGTCATGGCTTTGGGCCAGGGATATAGCTCAGCAGTACAGTGCCTACCTGGCAACCGCAAGGTCCTGAGTTTGATTCCTGGTACCAAAAACAAAAACAAAAA